>CAUYQG010197029.1:0-15858 GCA_963574415.1 Tarsius wallacei
CCACCACGCCCGGCTAATTTTTTTTTTGATTTATTGTAGAGATGAGGTCTCGCTTGCCCAGGCGGGTCTCGAACCCGCGGGCTCAGGCAATCCACTCACCTCAGCCTCCCAAAGACGCGGGATTACAGGCTGAGCCACCGAGCCCGGCTTCTTTTTTTTTTTTTTGAGTCGGAGTCTCACTCAGTCGCCCAGACTGGAGTGCAGTGGCCGCTCCCGGCCACCGCAGCCTCGACCTGCTGGGCTCCGGCGATCCTTCCGCCTCAGCCTTCCAAATAGCCAGAACTACAGGCATGGGCTACCACGCCCGGCTAATTTTTGATTTATTCTAGAGACGAGGTCTCGCCAAGCTGCCCAGGCGGGTCTCGAACCCGGGGGCTCAGGCAGTCCACTCGCCTCTGCCTCCCAAAGTGCTGGGATTACAGGCTGAGCCACCAAGCCCGGCCAGGATGCAATTTTCAATCTGGGCTCATACAAAGTCAGTCTGTTTGGCAAACTGGCAGCGGCGGCCACCACAAGTATTTTAGTCTCCAGTGAGAGATTGGAGTACTTGCTCTGGAGCAGGGAAATGGCCCCCGCAGCCAGAATTTAGTGGCAAGTATGGAGTGCACCCCGGTTTAGGTGGTGGAATCGGGCCCTCTTTTGTCGCTGGACTGGAGAGGGAGAAATTTGCGGAAGCTGCAGTTTTTCCGGTATGATTTGTAGGTAGAAATTGCTTTGTGGCCTGGGACTGGTCTGTATGTGTCATTGCTAGGCTCCCCTGTCTGCTCCCCAGGCCCGTTGCGGGAATGTGCCCCACCAGTTCTGAGGAAGAGGTAGGCTGACCCCGCTCCTGCTCACCTGGATTAGGAACGTGGGCCACACACCTTCCTTCCCTTGTAAACAATTTAGTGTGGTGACACCTCCTGCACTCCACACCCAGGCATAATTCCAAGCAACTAGTACCTAGGTGATAATTAACATTATAAAAAGAGCAAAATCTTGCATATCCATTCTTACCTTAAACGTAAATGGACTATTTGCTCCATTTAAAAGATATAGGCTGGTGAAATGTATAAAAAACAAGATCCAAACATATGCTGCATATAAGAAAGCTACCAAACTGGTAAAGATATTTATAGACTCAAAATAAAGGGGTGGAAAAAGATATTCCATATAAACAAAAACCAAAAGTGAGCAGGAATAGCCATACTTATATCACATTGAACAGACTTTAAATCAACAACAGTAAAAGAAAAAGAAAGTCATTATATAAGGATAAAGGGATCAGTTCAACAAGACATAACAATTCTTAAATATATATGCACTCAATACTGCAGTATCCAGATTCATTAAATAAATACTAGTAGACCTAATATAAGACATAGATGACAATACAATAATAGTGGGGGACTCCAATACCCCACTGATAGCACTAGACAGATCATTGTGGCAGAAAACTAACAATGAAAGTCTGGATTTAAATTGGACTCTAGACAACATAGACCTAACAGACATTTACAGAACATTCTACCCTAAAACCACAGAATATACATTCCTCTCATCTGCACATGGAACATATCAAAAATTGACCATATGATAGGCCACAAGGCAAATCTCAATAAATCTTTAAAAATGGAAATCACATCAAGTACCTTCTTAGACCACAGTGGAATAAATCAACATCAAGAGGAACTCTCAAAACTATACAAATGCAAGGAAAATAAATAATCTGATCCTGAATGATTGTTGGGTCAATGATGATATTAAGGCAGAAATTTAAAAATATTTTGAAATGAGTAAAAATGCAAACAAAACATACCAAAACTACTGGAATACAGCAAAGGCAATGCTAAGAGAGAAGTTTATAGGGTTAAATGCCTACATCCAAAAAGATGGAAACACTTCAAATTAACAACCTAACATCACACATCAAGAAACTATAAAAACAAGAACAAACCAAACCCAAAGCTAGCAGAGGAAAAGAAGTAACAAAGATCAGATCAGAACTAAATGAAACTGACACCAAAAACCAATACAAAGGATCAATGAAATGAAAAATTAGATTATTTGAAAAGATAAACAAAATTGCTGGGCTACTAACTAGATTAACCAACAAATAAAGAGAAAAGCTTCAAATAAGCACAATCAGAAATGATAAAGGTGTCATTACAACTGATATGACATAAATATAAAAGATCATCAGAGACTACTACAAGCATTTCTATGCACACAAAGTAGAATACCTAGAAGAAATGAATAAATTTCTAGAAACATACAGCCTTTCAAGATTGAGTCAGGAAAAAATAGAAATCCTGAATAGACAGATAACAAGTAGTGAAACTGAATGAGTAATTAAAAAAAAAATCTCCCAGCAAAAAGACTAGGACAGATGGATTCACAGGTGAATTATACTAGATATACAAGGAAAACCGATATCATTCCTAATGAAAAGACTACAAAAAAACAAGGAGGAAGGAATCCTCCCTTTCTCATTCTATGAAGCCAGCATCACCCTGATACCAAAGCCAGGCAAGGACACAACAAAAAAGAAAACTACAGATCAATATCCATGATGAACACAGATGCAAAAATCTTCAACAAAATCCTAGCAAACTGAGTCCAATAACATCAAACAGATAATATACTATGATCAAGTGGGTTTTATTCCAGGGATGCAAGATTAGTTTAACACAGATAAATCAATAAATATGATTCACTGCATAAACAGAATTAAAATTTTTTTAAATGATCACCTCAATAGATGCATAAAAATCATTAGATAAAAGCCAGAATTTCTTCATGATAAAAACCCTTACCAAACTTGGCATAGAAGGGACATACCTCTAATAAAAGTCATATGAGGGGGGACCCAAAAAACTGGAATTACTTTTTGGAGGGCGATTGTATTACAGGCTTCCCCTGCTAGATAAATGTTTTAGGTACCCATCAGCATCAGTGTACCAGCTAGCATTGTTGTGAAAGCCTGCATTTGGCTTCAGTGAAACTTTTTTGGAGATTCTTTCAACGTGTTTGGCCATTTCATGATAGGTAATTTATGAGTGCATCTGCCCACACTGCGCTGAGTGTTCAGCAGTGTTTGACCCAAAATGGCATGACTCCCATGTCCCATCCTCGTTCTACACCCCATCTTGCCCCAAGCGACTTTTTTTATTTCCCTGGATGAAAAAAGTCTTCAAAGTGAAACATTTTGCAGATGTGGAAGAGGCAAAACAAATGGTGGAAGCACTAAAAGGCATCAAAATTGATGAGTTCAGAAACTGTACTGAGCAGTGGAAAAAGATTCTTGATAGGTGTATTGCATCAAATGGACAGTACTTTGAAGGTGACTGAAGTTTAAACATGTAAGAATAAATACATAATTCTTTACAAATAAATTCTGGTTTTTTTTGAGTCCCCCTTCACATATGACAAATGCACAGCCAACATTATACTGAACGGGGAAAAGTTGAAAACATTCCCCCTAAGAACTAGAACAAGACAATGATGTCCAGTTTCATCACTCCTATTCAACATCGTACTGGAAGGCCTATCCAGAGCAATCAGGCAAGAGAAAGAAATAAAAGATATCCAAACTGGAAAAGAGGAAGTCAGGTTATCTTTGTTCACTGATTATATGTGCCTTTATCTAGGAAACCCTAAAGACCCCTCTAAAAGACTCTTAGTTTTGATAAATCACTTCAGTAGAGCTGCAGGATACAAACTCAACTTACAAAAATCAGAAGCATTTCTATACACCAATAATTATCAAGCTGAGAAACAAATTAAGACCTCAATCCTATTTATAATAGCTACAAAAAAATACCTAGGAATACACATAAACAAGAAGACAAAAGAGCTTTACGAAGAGAACTACAAAACACTGATTAAAGAAATCATAGATGACACAAATGAATGGAAAAACCTCCCATGCTCACGAATCAGAAGGATCAGTATTGTTAAAATGACTATGTTAACCACAGTGCCCAAAGCAATCTGCAGAGTCAACACAATTCTTCTTAAATTACCAAAGCCATTCTTCACAGAATTAGAAAAAAATAATCCTAAAATTCATAGAGGCCAGGCGTAGCAGCTCACACCTGTAATCCCAGCACTTTGGGAGGCTGAGACAAGAGGATTGCCTGAGCCCAGGGGTTTGAGACCAGCCTGGGCAACATGGGGAGACCTTGTGTCCACCATAAATCAAAAAATTAACTGAGCATAATGGCTCACGCCTGTGGTTCCAGCTACTTGGAAGGCTGAGGCGGAAGGATCGCCTGAGCCCAGCAAGTCGAGGCTGCAGTGGCCATGAGTGTGCCACTGCACTCCAGCCTGGGCAACAGAGTGAGATTCCTACTCAAAACAAACAAACAAATTCATAGGGATACAAAAAGAGCCCAAATAGCCATAATAATCCTAAGCAAAATAATAAATAAATAACGCTGGAAATATCACAATAAATTGTTTACATTAAAAACAATTAGGCTAGACTCGGTGGCTCAGCCTATAATCCCAGCATTTTGGGAGGCCAAGGCGAGAGGATTGCCTGAGCCCAGGGGTTCGAGACCAGCCCCGGCAACTTGGTGAGCCCTCATCTCTACAATAAATAAATAAATAAATTAGCCCAGGTGTGGTAGCGCACACCTGTAGTTCTGGCTCCTTGGAAGGCTGAGGCGGAAGGATCACCGGAGCCCAGCGAGTCGACGCTGGGATGGCCGTGAGTGTGCCACTGCACTGAAGCCTGGGCGACAGAGTGAGACTCCAACTCAAGAAAAAAAAAAATGAATGAATGCACAGTATATATGAAATATAGAATAAATTAATGTTATAATCACTGGATATAAGTTCAATATTATAAAACTGGATTATATTTCTATATATAATCAAAATTATGAAGAGAAATTATATTTCTATATATAATCAAAAATTATGAAGAGAAAATTTTTAAAATGCCTTTCTATAGCATCAGAAAACATCAAATGCCTAGAAACAAATCTAATAAAAAATTCACAAAACCTTTGTCCAGAAATATATGTAACATTTCTGAAATAAATTAAAGGCCTACATTAATTAGAGATATAGCATATTTATGGATTAGAAGACAATATTATGCAAATTAAATCAGAGAGAATTTCTTGTCCAAATGATCTATAAATTAGATGCAATTCCAATCAAAATCTCAACAGACAGTAAATGAAAATTGGCAAACTTAGTCTAAAATTTGTATGGATATTAAAGATCCAATAACAGCCAAAGCCATCTAGACAAAGAAGAAATTTGTAGGACCTTCAGTCAGATTTCAAGGCCAACCATATAATAATTAAGATTGTGTAATTTGTGTAGAAGAATCGTTTTTTATGCAGGAATAGATAGATACATTTACGTATATTTAGACATAAACAGATAAATAGACGAGTAGAACAATAAAAGAATCCACAAACAGATAAACTATATATGATTACCTCATTTACAACAAAGATACCAATGCAGTGCTGGGGAGAAGGATAATCATTTAAGTAAGTAGAGCTGGACTAATTGGATATCCAGCCATATGGACAAAATAACTTTGGCATCTAACTTACACCATATACAAACAATAATTCCAGAAGACAAAGCTTTTAGAAAATAATGTATAAACATATCTAGATGACCTTGGAGTAAATTATATCTGAAACAGGACACAAAAATCACTAATGTAAAGGAAAACATTGACTACACACAAACATACACACACACACACACACCCGCATAACACACAGAGAATGCCTTATGTACAGAATAAATTGAAGAAAAAAATACAATTCAACACTGTTACAACATTTCAACGGGCACTTCACAAAATAGGATATTCACTTGACAAATAACAACTCTTGTCATCAAATATATGCAAATTAAAACCACCATGAAATATCAGTAAAAATCTGCCAGAATAGCCAAAATGACTACCAATATAAAGACTTGGAGACGGCACAGAAGAACTGAAACTCAGACTGGTGGTGGGAGTGTAAATTGGAAGACTATTTGGCAGTATCTATTAAAGCTGAATTTATGCACATTCTATGACCCAGCAATTCCATTTATGTTTGTTTTCTATTCCTGCATAACAAATTACCACACATTTAGTGGTTTAAAACCATGTCCATTTGTTTAAGCTCACACAGTTCTGTAGGTTCACAAGTCTATGGATGGCATGGCTAGATTCTCTGTTCAGTTCTCACCAGGGTGGTATCAGTCAGCCAGTCTGTGTTTCTTTTAGGGCATTCTGAGGAGGAATATGCTTCCAAGCTCATTCAGGTTATTGGAAGAATTCAGCTCCACTTTTAGCTCCTGGAGGCCTCGTGCAGTTCTTTGCTATACCTCTCCATATTCCCTCTCACACTTCCAATCTCTCAGGAAGGGCTCAGGTTAGCTTCAGGGCTCACCTGATTAGGTCTGACCCACCCAGGAGAACCTCTTTATTTCAAGATTCACTGCTTTGGGAGCTGAATACATCTGCAAAATCTATTTTCCTCTACAGTGAAACATACTCAAAGGAGTGACATCATATACACAGGCTCTTCTTACACTCAACAGAAGGGGATCATAGAAGGTCAAAGGTCATTAGGAGTCATCTTAGAATTTTGCCTACCACAGTCTGCTCTCTGGCCTTTGGTGATCCAGTCTTTCCCTCATACAAAATATATTCACCCCATCCCCCATCCCACATATTATAGCATCAACACAATTCCAAATGCTCATCTGAATCTCATCATGTAAATCAGGCATGGATGAGATTCCTAGATATGATCCATCCAGTAAAACTCCTGGGGCAAAATCCCTCTCCAAATGTGGATTGGTGACACTGAAGTAACAAGTTATTTTCTCCCAACACCACTACAAACAATGGTGGGACAGGCATAGGATAAAAGCTATAAATATTCTGGTTTAATATGAGAGAAAATGGAAGGCAGAAACGAGTTAGGAGTTCCAAAACATTTTGGAGATCCATCTGATTTCTACTAACAATCTGTCCAAGACAATTAGACTTTTTCCAAGATGATTTGGGCTTTATTTAACATGCACCTAAAACTTCTTCCAGCCTTCACCTAACATCTAGTTCCAAAGCCACACCCACATTTTTAGGTGTTTGCAGTGGCCGCAGCTAACATCAAGATAACAAAATCTATAGTGTTTTTCTCTTGATGTGTAAGAAATTACCACGCTGTTAGTAGCTTAACTCTCATTTATTAGCTGACAGTTGTGTAGGTCAAAAGTCTATGGACTGCATTACTAGCTTCTCTGCTCAAGGTCTCACAGGGTGAGATGCTATTGTACTTGCTGTGTTCTTTTTTGGAGTCTCAGGGGAAGAAGCCTGTACAGACCCATCCACGTTGTCAATTGAATTCAGTTTCCTGCAGCTGGAGGATTGAGACCCTCATTGTCTTGCAAGCTATCAGCAGGAGGCAGCACTCATCATCCAGAGGACATGTTCAGTTCCTTATCACATGACCCCCTTTAAATAAATGCTCTCTCATGCTTCAAATCTCTCAGCAAAAATCTAGGCCATTGTAAGTGCTCACCTGATTAGGTCTGGTTCACCTATCTTAAGGGCAACTGATTTGTGACCTTAATACTGCTGCAAAAGCCCCATTTGCCATAACAAGTAATATAATCATAGGAGTGATATTTTGTCATATTTAGTTTCTACCCATACCCAGTGAAAAGAGATCATTGGGGATCATCTTGAAATTCTGCTTACCACACAATCAAAGTATATATCCAACAGAGATGCATAAACATGTTCTCCAAAAGATATGAATAAGGATATTTACAGTGGCATTACTGGCAATAGCCACAAACTAGAAATAATCTAAATGTCTATCAAAGCTTGAATGAATAAATTGTGATATATTCATACAATAGAATACTATGCTGCAAAAATGAACAAATATTCCTACGTGCAAAAAAATGGATAGATCTCATAAGCATTAGTATTGAGCAAAAAAAGGCATAAAATGTACATAATTTATAATTCTGTTTGTATAAAGTTAAGAAACAGGAAAAATAAATCTATACTGACATAAGTCAGAATAGTGTTTAACTTTCAGGGGTAATGACTAGCTAGGGGCACAACATAGGTTTCTGGGGTGCCAGTAATATTCTATATCTTGGTCTTGGTAGTTGTTATATGCATGTGTTCACTTTGTTAAATGTCATCAATTTGTTGTCCCTTATAATTTGTGTAGTCTTCTATTTAAATGTTGTACTTAAAAAAATGAAATGTACTTGAACAAAATGAAAAAAGAAAGCTAACCAAAAAAATATGAAAGGCAAGAAGAATTGACAGAAATATACTTCAGACTGATAATCCCTTATGGGCAAGTCTAAAATCCAAAATGCTTTGAAAAACTAACTTACTTTTCCTGACTCATTTGAACATAAAACCTGACCTGAACTGACATGAGGCCATTTGTAATCTTTAGATCTTGGAGTGAATACCTATATGTTTTACTGCAGAAATATTGTATTAAATCATTAGTATTACTCCAGACTCTGTTATGGATCTTATTTGTTTAGCACCTCAGATGATCACTTTTCTCCATTTACCTATTGATATAATGGATTAATTAAAATATTTCCTCATATTATACCATGCTCTCATGTCTAGGAAACTACCAGGATTTGATAGATTTGTATATATTGCTCTCAGTATTTATTGATAAAAATTTATTATTTATCTCATGCATTCAATTTTTATCGATCATAAAAACTAAATCTGCGTTAATAAGTGAGATAGATCCATATTTCTGTGTGTTTGGTGTATTATTTCTGCCAAGATTTGGAATCAGTGTTTAGACTCCCTTCATTAAACAAATTTGGAAGATTTCTATCTTTGCTTCTAGCTTCTAAATGGCTTTTTAATTGGCCTTGGCATTTGTAATTCTTCAAACGAACTGGATAATTGTATTCAACTCTCTTTGGACTTTTGTATTCTCTCTCTTGCACTGTTTCCTCCAAATTTAACAAAGCACAATTTTCACATTATTACTCAAGCCAAATTATGTTCAAATACTAACTTTGGGGTCAAGAAAAATATGAATGCTAATTTACAAATAGTCACTATTAACAGATGAGAGATAATAACTGTTTTAGAAATTATATGTATTTTTGACAGGTGCACTGAGAGACCTCTTGAAGAAGGTGCCCGGTGCCTGTGATAGCTTCCTTATCTTCTGTCCCTTAGCAGTCTAAGAATGTGTGGATGGGTAAAGGAGATGCATGGTTGAATGCCAAGAAATACTAGTGAAAAAAAATGCTTCGGAGGAAATTCTTATGTCCCCGAATCTGGCTTCTACCAAAAATCGTATGTGATCCTAAGATCTAGAAAAACCATTCAAATAAAAAGCAAAAGGCTGTAAACACATATCACAGATTTTTTACCCCATGTTCTGGTCATATTTTAACAGTTTTATTGGATTATAAGATCTGACTTAAATATCCCCAGGACAGATATAGTTATCAGTGTCACCTATTTTATGTCTGAGACTGATCGTAAATTTCCCAGTCACTGACTGCATTTCTATCATTTCTGAGATAAGTTCCAGAGGACACTACTTTCTGAAGCAGTAAGAGGTTGGTTTGTGTGCCACCTTCATTCATATATCTACAGACCTGGCATTCATATATCTACAGACCTGGGAGAGGTGTCATTGGCCAAATCGCTCCCTTTCTCAGGGATGAAATTTTCACCTTCTGCAAAATAAAGAGGTTGATCCTTTCCAAAATCCTTTCCAACTCCAGCACTCTAGAATGATTCCATAAATAAATATTGGAAGAAATTATATGTATTTTTTAACATTTATTTAATCTTGAATTTAAGCTCAGTATTTCTTTTTTATATGTAGACTTTCTACAGATTATTTCTACATAAAATGCATCGTCTATTCTTTAATTTTCTCAAAATAACATACATACATGATCTTCAAAGTAAAATAGTAATACTAGCCTTTAATGAACCAGGAATCATTTTACTCTAAGTCCACGCCTGCCCCCACTCTTTCTCTGGCTCCCTTAGACAACTTTAAACTGTTTTGGTTTCTCGGGCATTTACCGTGATATTTCTAAATCATAGGCTTATACTGATTGTGACATTCTGCAAAAATGACCACAAGTGAGACTTCTGGTTTCAGCTCCCTCACATAAAGAAGTTGGAAATCGTCTCTCCATTTCCTACTTCCAATAAGAAAGCGCCGGACAAACGGAATCAATGGCTTTTTAAAAACTCATGAGATAACTGAGATGTTAGGGTAAATTACTACCCTGAAAGACCAGATCCAGAGTCACAACGTAACCCTGCTTACCCAGAGTAGATGACTCCAGAGCTATAAAGATAGACCCCTTAAATGGTAAATGTGCTGAATTGCTAGGGGCTGAACGTGCGTGAGAGTGAGGGGGCCTCCACACGTTCATGGGCTTTACCTTTCTTAAGATAAATGTTCCTTCATCCAGGCAGTGGCCAGGCGACGTGGGTCGACGCGGTGGTACAGGTGGGGGTCAGAAACAGCTGCCTGGCAACTCTGCACCTCTCACCTGCTGCAAGAACACTGCAGCGGCGGTGCGTGATGGGTCGGCAGTGATGATGCTCTCCCGTGCCCTGGAACAGTCTGAAGCGGGAGGCTGCTAAGTGGAAGTGCAGGTGCTGCTTCTTTCTGCACAGACTGCAGCTATAATCCAGGACTCGCCGGTGTGTGGGAGCTCAGACTTCAAATTGAACTGCCCCGCTGTGGCGGCTTCCGGTGTGGTACAACAGGTCCGGGTACTCGGAGGTGCCCAGCAGGACCTTGGCGGCGCCCTTGCTGAGGCCCGCCGCTTCCTGAACGTCTCTCAGCTCTCCTGCAGCGCGCCCAAGTCCATCTCATTGGCGGACGCCCCTGGAAACCGCAAGTTCGAAGTGGGGTGTGTGGCTGTGAATCTCGGAGCCGTTCTCACTAGCCTGCCAGCTTCCTTTTGGCAGTACTCTTTGCCACCGCCAGGCTCCTGACCCCAGTTTGGCCAGTAGAGAGCCGCAAGCGCCTGGTGCCCTCGACTGAGGTGGCTGCGTGGAGAGGATAGAAGGGGTGGGTGTAGGGGATGGGTGGGGAATGGGGTGGAGGCGGGAAGCAGAGATCCTTGGGCTGCTCTTGGCTGCGTGATTGGGCGGCAGTTCTCTTCCTTACCCTGCCTATGGCGTCCTCAGCCGTAAACGTAATTAAATCTGGCCAAGTCGTGACCCTGCAGCTTTGGAAGGACGGAGGTTTGGGGAGAGGGGGATTTTCAGTTCTAACAACTTACTAGGCTGCTGCTTTGCACTACCAAAATTGGCCATTGGCCCCTTGTTGGAAATGAGGCCACGAGACCCTTCCTTTGATTTTTTTTCAGACTGCTACCCAGGCTGGAGCGCACTGCCTCGAACGCCTGGGCTCAAGCGATCCTCCCACTTAAGCCTCCCGAGTAGCTGGGACTACAGGTGCACGCCACGACACCCGGCTAATGATTTTTATTTTTAGAGACGAGGTCTCACTTTGTTTCCCAGGCTGGCCTCAAACTCCTAGCTTCAAGTGATCCTCCCGCTTTGGCCTCCCAAAGTGCTGGGGTTGCAGGTTGAGCTGCTATGCCCGACCTCCTTCCCTTGTTCTTAAAATGGCAGCTTTACTGGTGTAACTTGTCGATGAACTGTATCTGCAGTCCCTTCTCCTAAGAGATTTTTTACATTGTCCAGACACAAGTGGAGATTGCCTGTACTGCCGTCCTTGTGTGCATTGGAATTACATACCTGGGGTTTCCATGCTCACTCTGTTATATATCTGCCCTGTGACCATGGAAATGGTTCTGAAGTTCTCTGGTTCCCAGTAATCTCACATAAAAAGGGGGATAATGTGTCATATTCTGAATGCAGCTGGAGGCATTAATAAGTGTAAGAACATATTGGACATATTTTATACAGCAAAAAGGAACTGGATTTATTATATATTATTCCTAAACTCATTTTTCCAGTAAGTTTAAATTTCTTTCATTGAATTTCTTTTTAGTTTTTGTGCCAAGATTCAGGTATTGTGCCAAGATTCAGTATTCTGGATACCAAGCGGGTAAAAATCAATATAACTTGATCCTTTTCTTCAAGCATTTCACAGTCTAGTGTGGTGGGCAGACACAAAGGCAAATTGCATGAAGGGGCTTAAAGTGAAGAATTAGAAGTATTTTCAGAGTATTGTGAGAATGCATAGAGAGACACACAGAGAGAAGCTGCAGACTGGGATGGACAGGGGTTGAACAACCAAAGTAGAAACAGTAAACTTAGAGAACCATCTCCCTGTGACTGTGGGCTCATCCGTTTTTGACAGTTCCACTAATCTTTAGCTTCACATTCTTTTTTTTTTTTTTTTGAGTGGAGGTCTCACTCTGTCTTCCAGGGTGGACTGCAGTGGCATGGTCATGGCTCACTGCAGCGTCAGCCTCCTTGGCTAAGGCAATCCTTCTGCCTCCACCTCCCAAATAGCTGGGACTACAGGTGCTCGCCACCACGCCTGGCTTATTTATTTGTTTGTTTGTTTGTTTTTAGAGATGAGGTCTCAGTATGTTGCCCAAGCTGTTCTGAAACTCCTGGGTTCAGGCAATCCTTCCACCTTGGTCTCCCAAAGTGCTGGAATTATAGGTACGAGCCACCACGCCGAGCCTGTTTCACATTCTTGATTCTCTCAGTGTAACTCTGAATGACGTGTATGCCTTTCACCTGTAAAATAAACACTAAAAACAGGGGACTCTGAGAATACAGACTAAGACCCCTTAACCACAGTCAGAGGCATGGGTGGGCAGGATCAGCGGAGGCTCCTCTCAGAGACATGATTATGAAGTAGATATTATCATCCCAATTTACAGAGGAATAGGCTGAGGGTCAGAGAGTTTATGAAACTTGCTTAAGGTCACACAGCAAGGCATAAGTGGGGCCAGTTTTCAACTCCAGGTCTGTCTGGCTCCAGTATTCCATGCAGTTTGTATTACTTTGAGCTCACTCTTAATGACAATGTCTTCTGTTTTTATTTCCAGTCACCAGATCCAGGATCTGCCGGCCTCAAAAGTATTTTTTAAAAATTGCTGAATACAATAAAGAAACTCATTGGAAGACATTTTCCAAGGAAAGACTCTGAATTCTGAAACTTTATTAGGAAAAAAAATGTCTTAAGAGGCAGATTCAGGGTTGAAATACAGGCGTGTCTTTTCTGACTCCAAAGCCTATATCATTTCCACTACATGTGTGAATGCATATTAAACCCTTAACCTTTCTTCTCTTTAGTGACACTGAAAATTCACCAGGACCAGGGGAACTTTTTGTTTTAAGTAGAGTTTTAGAATGATAGCCCTCAGAATTTATTTTTCCTACCTCAGCTACACCCCACTTAGTTTCTTTGTAAAAACATAAATGTTCTCTGTTTGGCAAATATCAATTAATAGTAACAACTATCATTTACTCAGCTGCTATATTTGCTTATAGTACCTTTGAAATAAGAAGTATTATGATCCCCATTTTATTTAATAAAAATTGCTAACTTTACTGACCATTAAATATTTGCATAGTCCTATCAGATTTCATCACATTTAATTGTTACAGAAGCCCTAAGAGGGAAGAATTATTATTAAACTTATTTCTCAGATGAGGAAACTGAGGCATAGAGAGGGTCAGATAATTTCTCATGGTCACACTAGAAGTTAGAAATGAAGCCAATATGAATTGAGCAGCTTGACCCTGGAGTTGTACTGTGAATCAATTCACTTCATGGAGAGGGTCACAGGAGCTTGGAACTTGACCAGGTCCCTCAACTATGAAGTTGGCAGCAGAGATTTAAATCCAGGTTTTTGTGATTCCAAACTCCCCTACTCAAACTCCCCGTTCCTTTACTTCACTTGTGTTCAGTAAATGGTCGCCCCTTCTCCTGCTCTACTTTACTGACACTATAAAGTGAGCAGATATTTATCAAACATCTACTGTATAATGAGGCTAGGGATAAAAATCAGAGAAATAGTTCTTGCCCTCAAAGCTCTCACAGTTTAGTAGGAGAGACAAACAAGACAAGATAAAACGATACAGGCATCCCAGAAATATACCATATCACTTTCACGGATCACATTTTATCGCTCCTGAAACATTAGAGTTTAGTTCTCTGTTTTTAAACTGTATGTAAAAGAAGTCATACTGTATGTATAAGCCCTATATCTTTTTATTTTTTAAAAAATTTGATATTTAAGGGGTACACGTGCAAGTTTGTTACATGGGTGTATTTTATGATGGTGAGATCTGGGCTTTTGTTGAGCCCATCACCCAAATGATGAGCATGGTACTCAACAGGTAGATTCTGAACCCTTGTCCCTCTCTCACTCCCCCTTTCACATCTGCAGTGTCTGTTGTTCCCATCCTTATGTCTGTGTGTATGCAGTGTTTAGCTCCCACTTACAAGGACATGTAATACTCAGTTTTCTATTTCTGTGTTAATTTGCTTAGAATAATGGCCTCCAGGTGCATTCATGTTGCTGCAAAGGACATGATTTTATTCTTCTTTATGGCTGCATAGTATTCTATGGTGTATATGTACCATGTTTTCTTTATCCAATCTACCATTGATAAGCATTGATGGGTTACATGTTTTTGCTACTGTGAATAGTGCTGCAAAAAACATACAAGTGCAGGTGTCTTTTTGGTAGAACAATATATGCTCCTTTAGGTATATACCCAGCAGCGAAATTGCTGGGTCAAATGATAAATCTGTTTTTAGTTCTTTGAGAAAAAGTTTCCAAACTGTTTTCCACAGGGGCTGAACTAGTTTGCATTCCCACCAACAGTATGTGAGCATTTCTTTTTCTCTACAACCTAACCGATATCTGTTTTTTATTTTTATTTTTTGACTTATTAATAATAGCCATTCTGACTGGTGTGACATGGTATCTCATTGTGATTTTGATTTGCATTCTCTGATGATTAGTGATGTTGATCATTTTTTCATATGCTTGTTGACTGGTTGTATGTGTTATTTTGAGAAATGTCTGTTGGTGTCCTTTATCCACTTTTGAATGGAGTTGTTTTTTGGTTTGGGGGCTTTTGTTTTGTTTTGTTTTTTCTGTCAACTGATTTAAGTTCCTTATAGATTATGGGTATTAGTCCTTTGTCAAATGCATAGTTTGCAATTATATTCTCCCATTTTGTAGGTTGTCTATTTACTCTAATAGTTTCTTTTGCTGTGCAGAAGCTCTTAAGTTTAACTATGTCCCACTTGTCAATTTTTGCTTTTACTACATTTGCTTTTGAGGACCGGATCATAAATTTGTTGCCTAGGCCAATGACCAGAAGTGTGTTTCCTAAGCCTTTTTCTAGGATTTTTATAGTTTGAGGACTTACATTTAAGTCTTTAATCCATCTTTAGTTAAATTTTGTGTATGGCAAGAAGAAGGGATCCAGCTTCATTCTTCTTTATAAGGTTAGCCAGTTTTCTTGGCACCATTTAGTGAATAGGGCGTCCTTTCCCCAATGTTTATTTTTGCTGACTTTGCCAAAGATCAGTTAATTGTCAGTGAGAGACTTTATTTCTGGGTTTTTATTCTGTTCCACTGATCTATGTGTCTATTTTTGCATTAGTACTATGTTGTTTTGGTTATTGTAGCCTTGTAGTAAAGTTTGCCATATGGTAATATGATGCCTCTGAATTTGTTTTTTTTTTTTGCTTAGCATTGCTTTGGTTATTCAAGCTTTTGTTTCCATATAATTTTTTTTTTTTTTTTTTTTTGAATTGGAATCTCTCTTGTCACCCAGGCTGGAGTGCAGTGGCACACTCATGGCCAGCATAGCCTTGACCTGCTGGGGCTTAGGTGATCCTTCTG
>CAUYQG010197031.1:0-20644 GCA_963574415.1 Tarsius wallacei
ACTACAGGCGCGTGCTACCACACCCGGCTAATTTTTTTTTTAATTTTATTGTAGAGATGAGGTCTCGCTTGCCCAGGCGGGTCTCGAACCCGCGGGCTCAGGCAATCCACTCACCTCAGCCTCCCAAAGGCGCGGGATTACGGGCTGTGCCACCGAGCCCGGCTCAAAGATGCTTCTAAACTGTGTAAGACATGAGTCATGTGCGATCCCAGAACACCGTGAGTCCCTAGGCCATCAGTTTCTTTATCTGCTTGTGGCCATTTTTCTTCCTCTCTTGTGTCGTTTCTCCTTTTGCTCACGTCCTGCCCTCCCTCACACCCTCCAATCTCAGCTGCCCCCAGCATCTTCCCCTCTCTCCCTAAACCTCTTGCCCTTCCTCCTGGCCTTGGGCTGTGGCAGAGGACTTTCCTAAGGCCCAGGAACCATGCCTGTCTGGCCACCCTCTTTTCATGCCTCTGTCCCCCTGCACAGCCTTTGGATTGGACTAGGAAGGAAAGGATAACTATGGCCATACTTGCCAGTGTGCCACTGCTTTTGAACACGGCTTCAGGCATCCAATATAAAATATGCATCCAATGCCTTTAGACCAAGAGACCTAAAACGAGCCCACCCTGGACTGCACCAATCCCTCCTCTTACAATCTCCCCTAAGGACATTCCTTCAAACACTCCATTTATTTTGCTCGAAGATGTTTAGCACAGCTTTGTCTGTTGTAGGGAAAAGTAACATAAGGGATAAGCATCTGAGAAGAAGCATTTCATTTATGAGGAGTGTGTAGTAATATACAAATATGTACATTATGTTATATTAAAAGATAGGATGCAAAGTTATCCACTGGGTGCATTTTAAAAAGTGTGTAGAAATGCACAGAGAAAGTAGATTATAAAAGATCTCTCCCCACACCTGTCACAGGCTCGTGTGTCTGTCTGATGAGACCCTCAGCAGCAGGCCCGGCATTCAGGGTTGCTGCAAGGGGATGAGGGGAGCATGGGGAGGGCTTGGTCCACATGACCCGCGTGAGGCAGTCTCTCCTTTCTGCTTCCCTGGCTGGTTTGGGAAACAGGCTATATCTTCTTTCTGTACACATCTCTGATGTCCTCGTGGCCGAGCTGACCTTCTTATCCCAAAGCAGCATCGGGTCTGGTTTAAATTTAATGTCCCTGTACCTGCATCCTCCCTTGTGTCAGTCCGTCCACTCCACAGACGTTCATTAGAGGCCGGCCCTGCCCTCACAAAGCTCCAGGCTGATGAGAGGGCACACGGGCACGAACTCCTCCAGGCACTGTGGGGTCAGCGGGAGATCCGGGAATATGCAGACACCTTCAGGTACGACTGCTCAACGGTGGATTTCACAGAGCCCCACGCTTTGCTTTTGTCTCTTGACACCAAGTCTTCACACTCTCTCCATTCCCTTCCTCTGGGGATGTTTCACGATTCTTCACAACTGCACGGGATTCCAGGACTTGGGTGCATCATTACTTATTTTACCAGTCCTTAATTAGTGGGTATTTTAGGGGTTTTTTTCCCCAGACCTATCCCATTACAAACATGCTGTAGTAATTGTCCTTCTACATCAAATAGGAGTACAAATAATATCCATACTTATGCTTATTCAAACAATAGGTGCATTTTTAATTCTAATGCATCATACCGGATTGTTTTCTAAAAATATTACACTCACATTTCTACCAGAAAGTTCCAAGAGTGTCCATGTCCCAATAACACCAGCACTTGGCGATATGCTTTGGCGAAAGGACAAATCAAAGAAGTGCTTGTATTTGCGTTCCTCTATGAATGAGGCTGAGCATATTTTCATACTGCGTTTAGGCCTTGGTGTTTTCTCTGTAAATTCTGTAAATCGTTTATTCAGCACATGCCCCCCCCCCCGCCTTCTGTTGAATGACTGATCATTTTTCAATGCGTCGGAGCCTTTGGTATATTAAGCACGACTTGTTTGATAGCACCCAATAGATATGTGCCCAGAATGGAGTATGAGTATGCCAAGGTGTGGCGACTTTAGTCCTCGGGCAGCCTGGGGGCCTGAGGTCATGCTGCTTGGCCGCACACAGTCCCATCCATTGGCCCCACCCATTCACACAATGTCTGCTCGTGTGATCCACTTTTATACATGTTGTGGCATGAAAGGAGTTGGCAAGTGCTATTTTACACACGAACCTTGGGCATATGGATTGCAATTTGTGTTTACTCTTTCAGGAATTGTCTTTGTTCGTGGTGTCGCTTCATGTAACTGTGTTTGGTATTTTTTAACTTAATTTATTTATTATTTTTTTTGAGACAGGGTTTCACTCTGTTGCCCAGGCTGGAGTACAGTGGCATAATCACAGCTCATGGCAGCCTCCCTGGTAGCTGGGACCATCGTCATGTGCTTCCACACCTGGCTACTTTTTTTTAATTCTTATTTTTTTTATTTTTGTAGAGATGAGGTCTCGTGATGTTTCCCAGTCTGCTCTCTAACTTCTGGGCTCAACTGATCCTCCCACCTCGGCTTCCCAAAGTGCTGGGATGACGGGTGTGAGCCACCACACGCAGCCCTGTTTTTGGCGTTTTATGTAATCATTTGTATCCATCTTTCTTGTATGGCATTTGCTGCTCCCGTTTCATTGTGCGGTTGACTATGTAACTTCCACAAGGGCAAGAATTTGTGTTTGTTGTATTTGTTGCATACCCTCGGTGCTTAGAACAGTGTCTGGCACATAACAGATGCTCAATCAGCATCAGTTAAACGAATGAATTAGTTGCAATGCAACGTGAAAAGTGCAATATAATAGAGCAACATACACTGTGTGTGTGTGCGCATGTGTGCACACATGGCATGTGTTTTCCTTAAAGAAGTATGCCGTGGCTTAATTAGGAACGGGCAGGAGTGCTGTGCATCTCTTTCAGCTTTTTTACAGCACCTTGGTCCTTTGGCACAGAGAAGCGAGGTGCTCAGCAGGCTGCCGTGAGAGACGCACCTCGCTGTGCCAAAGGACCAAGGACGAAGCCAAGGCCACGCTGGGGCTCCCCGGATCTCACTTCAAGAGTCAGGTCCCAAGAGGTACTCTATCCAGGTCCCTCCGTGCACTGGAGGGGGCCCTGTGTGCAGCTGTAAAGCTCTCTGAACCTGGCCATCCCCCGTTGTCACAGCGCTAGGCAAATCGGCTAGGCCCTGCTTACCTCTGTGACTTTCAGCATCAGAAACCTGATGGCTACAGAGAAAATCAAGAAGAGGCAAGCAAGACCCAGAGGAGAGCCGGGTGTGGTGGTGGTTCAGAGCATCATGGGAGCCAAGCGAAAAGGAGTCTGACAGGTCTGAGTTCAGGTCTGATCTCTGCCCGTTCCCTTGTGCTTTCATTCTGGTTTTGCCGGACTCAGTATCCGGTATGTAAAATAGTAACAACACCACCTACCTACCACAGCAAAGTGATAACAATATGCCATAAAGTACCTACAAATTTAGGCAATCAATAATTATTGCTAGGGCAGGAGCCGCACTTCTAAAGAAGCCAGTCTCCATGTCATCTGTGCAAAGTATCCTTTGACAAGACCTGTACCTATCTCCAGGCTCCTTCCACTGTGTTTCCATTGCAGGTGCAGAGAGAGCTACTGACGACACCAGACATGCCATCGCAAAATGTCCTTGGGTTTCCACAGCTTGTTCAGCGCAGGCTTCGGCACTTTGTCACCATCACTTTGTTGACCGGTGGGATGATGGGGGTGCGGGCCAGGGGGACTTCAAGGGGCAGATGCCCCGGGGCTCAGCCATCTGGGATCCTGCTCTGGGACCCAGGGCTGTGCCCACCCCAGGGATACCCTAAGTCAGAATCTCAGAGGACTCAGGAGAGAGAATGGTGTGGGGTGGCAAGATGGCTCCTGCTCATGCCTTCTCTGTTCCAGCCAGCCTGTGCTGGGGTCCCACTGTTGTCCCCAGAGCCCCCGAGAGTCCCCAGCCCACCGCCTCCTAGCCTGCCCCCGCCCTTCCTGGTGCCAGTCACCCCTCAAGACCCCAAACCCACGCCCCCTTCCACTTGCCCTCCAGCTCCCTTGTGCTTTCCCAACAGAGAGCACCTGATTCCACGACGGAACTTTGTATTCGCGATGGCTGGCTGAGTGCACACATGGGTCTTGTGTTCCCTCTGAAGACTCCAAAATGCCAGTCGAAGCGTACACAGGAATGAATCTACACTAAAACATAAAGTCATAAGAAGGTGGCCATTCGTGGTCAAACTTGTCCCAGCAAATTTCCAGAAGATAAAAGAAGATCAAAGTGGTGGAAGCCCCAAATTCTGGAGAAGAACAGGGCTCAGAAGCGGCAGGGTTGGGAAGTGAGCAGGAAGCAGGCCACGTTCAACCTGACATTTAATCCCAAGGAAAAACACGTGCACGGATAACCAAAAGGGGCTGAGGCGTCCCGTGTGGTGTTGGAGCCACAGACACAGCCCAGCTGGCTCCGGCAGCGGGGCCGAGGCTGGGGCCAACGGCAGAAGGTGATGCATGAACGGCTGCCTCCTGTTCACCTTGAACTGAACCCTGCCAGAAGCGGGCGCAATGATATACAGTCCATCTTCCTCCCCCAGGAAACAGAGCTATCTACCATCAGGCGACAGCAGAGAACTTAAAAACTCCAATTTTTACACTAAAAGCTTGGCATATATATTAGACTTAATTTTTTAAAGAAGCGTATGTTATTTTTAAAAGAGAATAAGAACAAGCTGCTGGAGAAAGAAAAAAATGATTGCCAAACACAGTTCATTAGGATGCCTGGAAAATAGCGTTGAGAAAATGTTATTTTTCAGGTGATGAAGTTGAGGAAGGTGAGAGAAAGGAGACAGTGAGTTTCGATGCATGAGCTCCAGGAAAAAGAAACTGTAACCAAGAGGTGACATCATTTTAAAGACAAAATGGAAAAGCAACCTCTCAGAGCTAGAGAGAACCATCAGGCATCACATTGAAAGAGCGCAGCACAAGCTGAGCAGAATATATGAACCGGAACTCCCACCCCAACACATGTTTATGAAACTCCAGGACACCAAGAATAGTAAAAGTTTTGAAAACTTCTAGCGAAAGAAAAAAAAGTTTCTTACAAGCTCTTGAGAAGTGACAGATACGGTTCTCTTCAGCAACCTCTGCGTGAGACACATGGTGCAGGAGCATCCAGTTCTAAGGAAGACAGCTTCAGTCCTAGAGTTGATACCAAGCCGAAGACTTCGCATTTACTTATTATTAATTATATTATTATAATAATCCATATAATTGCATTATTATTACTAGATTATATTAAATCATATTTTATACATTATATATAATTATATATTATTATAATTATCAATTATATATTGTATTATATTATATTGTTATTATAGTATTATATATTATATTATTATTTATTATTGCATTCTCGTTTATTTATTTAGGTAGATAGCTTTGGGGGAAATGCATAATTTTTGGCTTCATAATTTTTTAAAGCAAGAAGTCTGGGCTCGAAGTGTACTCACTCCTCCACTTGTGCACCTTGTACCCAAGCACTTTGGACTAAACACATAAGAGGCACTCGATTATTCCTCTGACACTCAAGGTTAGGAAGCAGGTGATTTTTTCATCCCTCTCCTCCCTCCCACTCTCCCCCTTCTGCGTCTTCACCCATCTCTCTGCCTTTGCGGATCCGTGGTTTAGTTCCCACTCAAAAGGGAGAACATGTGGTCTTTGGTTTTCCGTTCCTCCATTACTCCGCTTGGGATGATGGCCTCCAATTCCATACAAGGTGCTGCAAAATACACTATTCCATTATTTTTTGTGGCTGGACAGTATCCCATGGTGTGTATACATGCACACAGACTCATTATTCACTGATCAGTTGTGGGGCATATAAGGTGATTCCATATCTTTGCAGTTGTAAATTGTGCTGCAATACACATCTGAGCGAAGATGTCTTTTTGGGTTTAATGACCTCTGTTCCAAAGGTCAAATTCTTGATCAAATAGGAAGGCAAAATAAAGGTATTTTCATATATAGAGAGACTCAGAAAATTTACCCCAATATATACTTCCTGGAGAAATTGCCAAAAATCCACCAACAAAAGAAAAAAATTAAATTCAAGATAAAGGAAAATAAAGGCTTCAATAACAATGAGCCTAACCCAAAGGTTCAGTCAAAAATCGTGGACTTTCAGCTCTGCAACAGTCCATGATAGAATATGAACGGTGGGCCGTCAGCAGAAAGTGAACAAAGATAGAATACACTCCACTCACTCGTGCATAAGAAGTCAGGAGTTCTTATTGATACAATGGAGGGAGCATAGACTTCCTTTGATGACCTTGTCAGAACAACTCAAGGAGACTTCCCTTCCCCTCTAAAGATGAAGGGAAGTCAGGATGGAGTGCGGGAGGTAAAAACAGGACCTCAGCTGAAACCATAGCATGTGATTCCTTTTTTAAAAAAAATCCGAATCAAAGGAAAAAAATGCAATTGCATTTGGAAAATAGGACTGAGAGTGGAAAGGGTGAGTCAGGATAGGAATGAGGACTGTTCTTTTCTTTTCTGTTTATTTATTTTATTTTAAAGATGCGGGGTACAATTCAGGATTGGGCATGCCAGTGGTCCTCATGCAGGTAAAGTCTGGGCCTCCCTTTGGCCCTACCTTGCCTGGTTTGAGATCAGGTACCTTACTGAAATTGTGTTCCCCCTCTGCAATCGGTTTCTTTCCGATGCACACATACCATCTAGCTACATGCCTTGAAGTCAATCCGTTTCATTTTAATGCGCTAAGAGTCTGGATATTCTGTCTGTGTTGCTCTGGGTAGAATGCAGGGCTCTTTCTTTTCAGAAGCGCCCCCAGCCCCGCCCGGTGATTTCTGAGCGTGGCACTGAGGGGCCCACATTAATGGATTTCCCTCCTGAGGGGAACCTCTCGGTTCATCCCCTTGCATATGGATGAACGGCGTACCCTCCCCTCTCCTTTGGCAGTGGTTTCCAGTGTCTCCTAATGCACACACCTCAGAAAAAGATGGCGATCTCTAAGTTTACCAGGGCTGGGCCTTCTCTTTTCCCTCAGCACTTTGGACTAAACACATAAGAGGCACTTGATTATTCCTCTGACGCTCAAGGTTAGGAAGCAGTTAAAAGATCAAGTTCATAAATTCCCACTTTGATCAGCAGTCCATTAGCCAAAGGTATAAACACAGGCTTCAAAAAAACTGTCTTTGAGAGGCATATTTCACAATCCTACATCTCGTCAGGAAAGCCAACAGCCCAGGGAGTTCTAAGATCCGGGGCACCTAGGGCGCATGAGCTCCCCACCTGTTCTCCCTCGTATAACTCCTTCTCACCCCTCAGAACCTAATGTGTTGGTGCACCTGATGTTAATTCCACTTAGCACAGCTAGCCCATCTTATCCGTGGGCTTTGCATCTGTGGCGTCAGCCAACCACGGATAAAAAAAAATTCAGAAAGAATAAATAAAAACTAGCAATACAGCAATAAAGAATAATGCAAAATTTTAAAAGACAGTATAACAACTATTTACATAACATTTACATTGCATTCGTCATTACAAGTAGTCTAGAGATGACTTAAAGTGTATGGGAAGATGAATGTTATATGCAAATACTACACCATTTTATATCAGGGCCTTGAACATGGTGGTCCTGGAACCAATCTCCCCACCCGTACCCAGGGACGGCTGAAATTAGTCACAATAAAACATAGCTCCAATATGTAATGTAACAAAATTTTGCAACCAGAAATTTACAACATGCTTGCATGGTCCGCTAGGTTTACCTCAGGCAAAAGTTCCTTTCTTACCATCCCCAAGCATACATTTGAACGTCTTGGAATTTTTGTCACCAACCAGGAGGCGTGTAGTTATAGTCACTTGAAATCAGAGCTGCCCATCTACTTCCATAACCCGCACAGGTGAGGATGCCCTCAGCACACATGCACCAGGGGCAGCAAAATGCTGGGTGCGGCTAGACCTGGTGGCCGTTACGTGACAACAGCAAGTGAAAAGTGACCTTGGCGTATATTGTGACTGGAAATGCACAGCCACTACTTAGATAGACTTGAGGCAGCAAACAAAACGAGGAATAAAGTTGAAAACCAAGGTTTTTAATCCTCATGGAACATGGAGCCAAAGAACTGACCGTTTCCACATTTGAGAGGCCGTGTGAGAGAGGAGGAGCGAGGGACGGGAGGATTCACAGAATGGCGCGATGGAGCTCTGAAAACGATTTAAATCATCTCCTGTGGCGCGAGGAAGATTTGAGTTAACAGCAAAATCATTAGGACAATAAGCTATTTCTAGAAGTTAATATTAGTAGGACGCCAACGTTGAAACAAAGCGTTCTTGTTAATCTTCTCCTGATGTCTAAGCTTGGAGAAAAGTTTAAATGACCTGATAACAAAAAGGGAGTTAGCAAAGAGAATTTAGCATTTTCAGCTGGCTATGTTTAAGAATTTGAGATTTGCTAATAATATACACTGAGAAGCACATTGGCTGCTGAAGCTGATGTAAAACCAGCTGTCGCATTTTAAGCTCACGTACGTCATTTCAAACATCTGATTGCCAGAATGACCTGATGGTTCGCATTGATTAATTCTACAAGTAAAACTATGGAACGTATTTACAAAATGGGCCAATGCTGCCCTCACCCAGTTTTCATATCCTGATGCTCTGGGACAGATTTGGCCTGAAGACAAAGCTTGCTTTACTTAACATCATCTAGAACCAGGTAATATCCAGACTCTGCCACTCACTAGCTAGGGGATACCTTCAACTCTTTCTAGAATAAGCCAGGGAATAAAAAGTGTTCTTTTCTTAAATAAACTTGGAGAAAAGCTTCACTAACTTCTGCAAAATTCACGGTAAAAATGGAACTCGAACACTCGAGAGTAGCTGGGCAGGTTCTGAGCCAGGCCTTTGGCCTCAGGTCAGGGCTTCACCGGCAGCTCGGTGGCTCGTGGTCTTCCTGACCCCAAGCCTGTGAGCGCACCTGCCTTGAGTCTCGCTTCCTTCCACTGCCGTGGGGCTTCACGTGGCCCACAGCCTCACATCGTTACAGGGATAAAACCACAGAAGGCCGACAACAAGCAGTCCCAGTGCCCTGTGCTTAGTTGGGATGACATAAATGACCGTGCGTGTTACTCTGTGCAAGAAAGTTTGCTTTCTCTTACTTCCTTCTTAGTATGTGCCCATGAAAAGAAATTCCAGACTTTAATTATAACTGTTGTGTGAGCGAAAGTTGTCTTCACGCGCCTCTGAAATCACAGCATTTAAATCCCATCTCCTCCACGCAGGGACACGGGGTGTCCAGATGCAAGATTTCAGTTTGCAATGTCCATGCACCTCTTAAGCAGAGAAATCAGAATGACACAAGATATTATTATCACTGTGATTATTATCATTCACCCTCAGGCAATAATGATGAATGAAACACAAATAAATTGTACTGATCTCCAAATAGTAGTGCTTTGAGAACCAAGAGAGTAACTCTCACTTTATTAGGCAGAAAAGTTCCTCTGATCCTTACAGAGAAATTATAGACTTTCCAAGATGTATTTGACAGCCACAAAAAATAGAACTCCATACTTTCAAAACCAGATGAACAATATGTAATTTAAGCATACTTATGTCAGAAAAAAATGTCTTCCACTCACTTATTATATAATTCACTTTTCGGTGCCAGCCCCTCGACATATGATACGTGAGTGATAGATTAAAAGGAGCTAGGAATGCTCATGCCTGCTTGATTCCAAAAGGAACAAAAAACTGACATGACCCCGTGGGATAAAAAGACCCCGATTATTTTTAGAGTCCCTTTGGTTTAAGAGAATTTTGCCAGCTTCCTTCAATCACCTTTTTAAAAATACATCAGGTCCCCAAAACTCTTTTAACTCCTGCCCTTATTGAAGCAAGTGTTAACAAGAACGCGTTCCAATGTCTCTATCTTCTGGTGACACCAGAATTACCTCATGCAGTGGTAAATAGCTGAAATGTCTTGCCATCTTGTGGAACACAAGTCATGGTACCAGCGGATGGCTTATGGGGGAGAAAGTTTGCTAAGGGGAGTCCTGGACAGGTCTCAGGAGTGCACCTGATACTGAAGACAGGTGAGGTTGGGGACCGCCGCCTGGAGCATCCCATGAAAACACGGCCCACGACCTCATCAGGCGAGCAACAGCATATGTTCACGATG
This sequence comes from Tarsius wallacei, assembly GCA_963574415.1. NCBI lineage: Eukaryota > Metazoa > Chordata > Mammalia > Primates > Tarsiidae > Tarsius > Tarsius wallacei. The sequence goes on from CAUYQG010197031.1 coordinate 10,190, forward strand.
GAGTCAGTGACCAAACAGTCAAGGGATAGCTCTCCCCAGGAGGGCCACGCAAGAGCCTCAAGTAGTGTCCGTCTCCCTCCTGACTAGGGTGAGGGGGAGCTCCGCTCTGCACACAGGCTGCATCTTGCGGGAGGGAGGGAGGAAGGAGAGGGTGGAAGCCGAGAGTCTTGGCAGTCACCGACCGGTGGGAATACCCTTGGAGCCAAAAGGACACTCATCAAACTAGACGAAATCGAGATACATGTCTTTTCAATTGGCAAGTTGACGTTTTCTCACTACCAGTCCAGGTGAAAGTGTGTGAGACACAGTAGGCTGGGGATAAACAAACAACTCTGTCTGGTCCGTCTGGGCAACGGCATGTGTGAATGCACCACCTCACCAAACGCGGGCAGTGTGCATGCACCCATTCACATGCGCATACACATGTGTGTCGGCCACACAGTCATTGGTGAATCAACAGTGGACTACTTGACCACCATTCCTCCGTTTGGGAACCTGCTGCATGTCCCAGAGACTGCTGTGCTGCTTTTTATCCACATCCTTACAGCACTGCAAGCTAGATGTGACTACCCTGTTTCACAAATGTGGAGACCGAGGCTGGCGAATTCAAGGGTCACACACCAGGTCACTCACCTGGTAAGTGACAGAGTCAAGATCCCAACCCAAAACTGTTTCACTTCAAAGCGGGTGCTCTTTTCCTGAGCCGTGCAGAATTCGGTCTGGAAAGCCGCATCGTAGAAGGGAAACAGGACAAAGGTGGAAAGAGCCTTCTACTTCAGCGTGAGCAAAACCAGAGCACAGCAGTGGTTGAAGATTTTGAAATTAGGGGAAGGAGGGACAAATCAGAAGGGCTCCCGTGGGATAAAGCATTGGGGATGCATGTGGGGGCATTGCAGGGCATGAGGCCGCCAGGGGGGCAAGATTCCACAGGCCTGCTCGTCAGGTTGGACATGGAGGCAAGGAGGAGCCCTGAAGGCTCTTCCTCTCCAGGAAAGGAAAGCTTCCTGCCGCATATGATGACTGCAGGGCCACGCAGCCCTCTACCAAGGAGGCAGGGGTGTGTGTTGCCTCAGCCGGCTGCTCCCACAACGCAATCCCCTTGCCTTGCACCTACAGACACGCGGCCCTGGGCCTGGTCTCTGGCTGGTAAAAAATGACCACCAAGGGATTTCAGCCCAGGCCTTCCTCCGGCACCAGTGCCTCCCTCTCCACGCCTGCCAGACCTGAAAGACTGGCTCACCTTACCTTACGCTCCAATCCTAACGTGCACATTCGTGTGAAGGCAGGAGTTGTGTCTCAACAGTGAATGGGAGCATACAGCTGAATTACGTAGAGTTGTGTGATGACACCGGGGGTCATCTGTCTGGCCAGACCCTCAGCTCCACTTACCCTTGTTGTGTCACCTTAGGCAAGCTCTCAGTTCCTCACTCCAGAATGGGACGAATAATCACATCTACTCCACAGTGCTGTTGGCAAGAATGAAATAAGCTCCTTCTTTTGGGGCACCCATTGGGTGTTGGAGATCGCCAGGAGTTACTTCTCCCAGTAAACTTGGCATTCATGGGAGATGATAGTGATTCATTGGTCATCAAGAATGAGCAATGGCAGAATGTCAAAGGAGGTATGGGTTTTGATGCCAGGCAGCTCAATGTTCCACACACGTCTTCGAGACTTGTAGGGCTACCATGTGCAATGCCAGCCTGGGAGGACTTGTGCTGGACTCCAACCTGTGAGACCTGCTGCAATGCACACGGGCTCAGGGTCCCCCAGAGGCTTGGAAACCCAATTCCTACCCCAAGGTGCCTTGCAGGCAGACCATGGAGTCAAAGGAGATGATTCTCAAGCCCTAAGATATAACGTTGCTTGCCTTGTGGGTTTAGACTTATTTGAGACCTGTTGTTCCTTTTTCCTTGCCTATTTCTCCTTCTTGCAGTGGAAATATCGGTTCTATGCCCATCCCACCATTCTATTTCAGAAACACATAACTTATTTGATTTCAAAGGCTCACAACTGAAGGAAAATTTGCCTCAAGAGGAATCATATCTTGAGTTTAGATGAGACTCAGGACTTGAGACTTTCGAGTTGACGCTGAAATGAGTTAAGACTTACGGGGATGTTGGGATGAAGTAAATGTGTTTTGCATGTGAGAACATACATTTTAGTGAGGGCTGCAGGCAGGCAGTTGAATGCTATTGAATGTGTCCTCTCAAAAATGCAGGCGTTACCAAAGCGAGTGTATTAAGAGATGGGTTTTAAGAGGCGACTAGGCCACGAGGCCCCTTTGCTGATGAATGGGATTCAGGTCCATATAAAAGAGGCTCTACACGGTGCTCAATTAGTCTGCCCTTCCTCCCCCCACCATGTGAGCACGCAATATTCAAGGCGCCAACCCAAAAGCAGAGAGCAACCCTCACCAGACAACAACCCCAGTCACTTTGGTCTTGGACTGCCCAGCTTCCAGAACAATGAGAAATAAATGTATTTATTTATTTATTTATTTATTAGTTGGAGTCTCACTCCGTCGCCCAGGCTGGAATGCAGTGACACGCTCACGGCCACCCCAGCGTCGACCTGCTGGGCTCCAGCGATCCTTCCACCTCAGCCTTCCAAGTAGCCGGAACTACAGGCGCGCACTACCACACCCATCTAGTATTGTAGAGATGAGGTCTCATCAAGTTGCCCAGGCGGGTGTCGAACCCATGGGCTCAGGCAATCCTCTCACCTTGGCCTCCCAAAGTGCTGGGATGACAGGCTTGAGCCACCACGCCCAGCAATAAATTTATTTTTCAATAAATTACCCAGTCTCAGGTACTCTGTTAAAGAAGCACGAAATAGAAGAAGACAGTGAAGATGCAGAATTTCACTTTGGGAAGATGAAAACGTTCTGGAGGTAGATGGCAGCGATGGCTGCAAAACAATGCGAATGTACTTAGCTCCACTCGATCGCGCACTTAAAATGGTTAAAATGATCAACTGTATGTTATGTGTGGTGCCGCGGTTAAAAACACCTCCCAAAGTCTCCCCATGGCCAGTAGAGCACGTGCTCTCCGGCCACGCACACAGGCTGGGCCATGAGCGAATCCCGTGGCACCTCTTTGCTTCCTACCCATATTCCAGCCACAGGGAGCTCCGTGGTGTTCCTCTAATGCACCCTTCTCTCGCGTCTGCCCATTTGCCTATGTGCTTCTGTCCACAGGGAATTTCCTTCGCTTCTTTCTTCCCCTTTGTCAACACTTAGTCCTCATTGGTGACGCGGCGTGTGTGTGCTTCTCTGGGAAATGCTCCACTTCCAGTGCTCTCGGAGAGCACGGATGACGCGGAAATCTCATCATCCTGCAGCAATGCAGTGGGGAACACCTGTTAGACGGGAATAAAGCCATCTCATGCTCACATTTTAATGAGAGAACGTTCTGTAATAAAAATAGGCCCAGAAGTGACATACACAATATTAGGAGACGAGAATATGGAATCATTTATTATAGCTATATTCCATGTGCAAAAGAAAGAAAGGAGAGTTCCAGCAGCGGAAGCAGAGACACAGAGCACACAGAAAGGACTCAAAGCAAACTTTTAGATATGAAAAATATAACGTTAGAGATAAAAGAAAATGGGAGGCATTTAAAAACACATTATATGCTAGATTTTTTTTAAATGAGTGAAGTTGAAAACATAAAAATAGAAGCTAGAAGATTACAAATAGAAAAAGGGCTAAAAAGATGTAAAGTGCATAAGTGTGTTGGGACAACTTCAAGCAGCCTAATCTATGTGTAATTGGAAATACACAAAGAAGAGAAGAGAGAGCAGAAATAGAAAAAGACATATTTTAAGAAATAGTTGCCAAAAATATCCAAATTTGATTTAAAAAAAAAAAAAAGCCCACAAAACCTGAAAGCTTAAAGTAATACAAGCTTAAGAAACATGAGAAAAATTACCCCTTTGTGCGTCACAGTTGAAAATCTAAAAACCAAGGATGGAAAATCTTAAAACCACCCAGTGAAAAAAGTAGCACTACATATAAAGATAAGAATGACAGAAATCTCCCCATTGGAAAACATAGGCGCAAGTTAACAGTGGAGCAGCATCTTTTAAGCACTGAAGGGAAAAAAAGTCAGCTTACCATGCAAAACTCAGCAAAAATACCTTTCAAAAGCAAAAGTGAAATAAAGATTTTTAAAGGCACACAAAAGCTGAAAGAATTCATCATTGGCTAGCCTGCACTACAAAAAAACATCATGGCAGTCCTTTGAGGAGAAGGAAAATGACACCAGATGAAAAACCTGATCTGTGTGATAGAATGAAGAAATCTAGAAATAATAAGTATGTGGGGTTTTTTAAGCATTTTTCCTATTTTAAAAATATATTTAAAACATAACCGATTTGCTTAAAACAAAAATAATAGTAATGTGTTTTGTGGTTTATAAAATATTCAGAAACAAAATGTATGATAACAGCACAAAAGCCAAATACTGCTGCAAATTTCTTATATGTGAAGGTGTATAATATTACTTGTAGGTAGACAGTAATAAGGAGAAGATGCTAACTATAAATCCCAAGGCAAACATTGCTACAGTAGACAGACTCAAGTTGGCTCCCATGATCCACACCTCTGCGTGTTAAAGCCTTTGAAAAATCACTTCCTCTTGACTGTGGTTTGGGCCCGTGATTTCCTTCTATTCAATAAAATATGGCAAAAATAATAAAGTGCATGTGAGTATGTTACACAATATTGTAGCATTCATCTTGCTGGAGTCTCTATAGTTGGCAAAAAATGATGGAGTGAATGCTTTCCAACTATATCATGAAAAGGGAAAATATATCTACTCTTATAACTCCTATTCAACATTATAATTGATGTGCTCCTGAGTCAATACTGTAAGAAAAAAATAAATGGTGTGTTTGTAAGGAGAAAAAAAAACTCCCTCTATTCATGAATTATCATATTGTCTACATAGAAAATGGCAAACTGTTTACCAAAAAAAAATTACTAGTAATAATAAGTTAATTTAGCAAGGTTGTTGGACACAAGGTCAGTATCCAAAATAAATTGCATTTCTATGTACTAGCAATTAAAAATTAAAGATATAAAAATTTAAATGTAATTCTTGATGCTGCCAAAAAATAAAAGACTTAAGTATAAATCTAACAAAAATGTGAAATGCCTTTATAATAAAAACTACAAAATACTGATAAAATAAATCAAGGGCACCTAATTAAATGTTAAGATACGCCTTGTGCATGGATTAGAAGACTTAATATTGTTAAGAATTCAGTTATTTCCAAAGTAAACTACATATACAATCCAATTTCAATCAAAATTCCAACTGAATTTTCTACAAATAGAAAAAGTGATTATAAACTGTATATGTAAAGACAAAAGATCTAGAAGAGCCAAAACAATTTGGAAAAAGTAGGCTAATTTTGAGGACTCTCAAAACCCAGTTCAAGACTTAATAATAAAACAGCATTAATGAAGACAGTGAGATATTGAAAAAAATATATAGACGCATCACTCAAATGAACAGAACAAAAAGGCCAGAACTGAACCCATATATATGTGATCAACTGATTTTTTGCTACAGTGCAAAAAAATTATCTTGAAAAAGATATACTCTTTTTTTTATAAATGGCTCTAGAAGAATCAAATATCAATATACAGTAAAGAAATATCAGTCTTGTTCTCAAACCATATATAAGTTGACCAATTGGACTTCATCGGACTTTGAAAAATAAAAAGACAAGCCACAGGTTAGGAGAAAATAACTGTGAATCCCATAGCTAACAAAGAACTTGTACGGGGAATCCAAAAAGGATTTCAAAGTTCAAAAATATGAAAACAAATAGCCAAAATTTCTAAACGGGCAAAAGCAATTACTAGACACTTCAGCAAAAAAAATATATGAATGGCAAAATCATCATACGATGCTCACCATTATTAATTATTAGAGAAAAGGCAAACAAAAAACATAATGAGATACAACTATACAACTATTAGAATGGATAAATTTTTTAAATTGACAATGTCATGTTCTGCTAATGATGTAGCTTCATTGTAATACACTTTGTTGGTAAGAAAGCAAAATGGGAGACTTTTGGAAAATAATGTGACAGTATCTCATAAAACTAAACTTAGATTTATCATAAGATCCAGAAATTTTCTCCTTGGTATTTACCTTAGTGAAATGGAAATGGAATGTTTGTACAAAAACCCGCACATTCATGTTTAATAATGGCTTTATTTTTAATCCCCCAAAACTGGTAAAATCCAAGTTTTTCTTAACTGGAAATCTCATAAATAAAGTGTGATATAGCCATACAATAAAATACTTCTCAGCAATAAAATGGATGTAGAATCTCTACAGAGAATTGAAAATGACAAAACCACACCAAATGAAAATTCTAGAACTAAAATGAACATCTGTGGTGAAAAACTGACGGAAAAGACCTAGCAGTACATTGAAAGTAAAATTTTTAAAAATGAATTTAATGACAAATTGATGGAAATTACTTAGAATTTTTATTCATTTATTTATTTATTTATTTTTGAGTTGGAGTCTCACTCCATCTCCCAGGCTGGAGTGCAGTGGCACGCTCATGGTCACCCCAGCATCGAACTGCTGGGCTCCATCAATTCCTCCACCTCAGCTTTCCAAGTAGCTGGAACTACAGGCGCGCTCTACTGGGCCCAGCTAATTTTTTATTTTTTATTGTAGAGATGAGTTCTCGCCAAGTTGCCTGGGCTGGTCTCGAACCTGTGGGCTCAAGCAATCCACTTGCCTTGGCCTCCCAAAGAGATAAACAAAGATGCACCAAAGAAATGAACAAAGGCTCAGAGTCTGTGGGACAACCTCAAGCAGTCTAACACACAAATATAATTGGAATTCTAAAAAGAGATTAGAACAGAAAATTAAATGATGAGATAATGTTTTCTAAAAACTGTCCCAAATTTAGTGAAATACATTAATTTATAATTGCAATAATATAGCAAATACCAAGAATAATGACTGCAAATAAATCCATATTTGGATGAATAGAGTCAAAATGCTGAAAACTAAATATAAACAGTAACTCCTTAAAAAGCAGACAATGAAAAAAGAGAAATATTATACACAAGAACATAACAAAATAAATTATGACTGACGACTTCTCAGAAAAAAATAGAGACCTTAATAGAATGACAACTTCAAAGAGCCATAAGAAAACTGTTAGGCCAGAATTCCATAGCCAGCCAAAATCTTTAATTCTGTATCTAGCAAAAACAAGACATCTTCAAATATTAGCTAATAGAATTTGTGTTCTTATACATTCTTAAAAAGAAAATTGATAGTTTAAAGCAAAAATAACACATTAATTCTGGGTTTAGAGTATACATAGAAATTAAACACATAACAATAAAATGCAAGGTACACACTGAGATACCACCTAACTCCAGTCAGGACAACCATTGTCAATAACTCAAAAAACAACCAATGCTGGAGAGGATACGGGGAAAAGCGAACACTTCTACACTGTTGGTGGGAGTGCAAACTAGTATCATCTCTGTGGAAAACAAGGAGGCGATTCCTAAAAGATCTAAAAATCAACCCTCCACACAACCCAGCAATCCCCCTTCTTGGAAGATACTCAGAGAAACTCAAATCACTCTATGAAAAAGATATCTGCACATGCATGTTTATTGCAGCATTATTCATAATAGAAAAAACATGGAACCAACTGCATTGTCCATCAAAAGTAGACTGGATTTTAAAAATGGGATACATATGCATGATGGAATATTATGCAGCCATAAAGAAGAACAAAATTATAAGCTTTGCAGCAGCTTGGATGGGTTTAGGGTCTACAATACTGAGCTATGTATCACAGAAACAACGGAGTGCTACATGTTCTCACTCAAAAGTGGACCCTGAGCAATTATCATAACACTGTAAGAAAGGGATTGGCGGTAATGGGAAACTGCCAGGAGAGGGAATGGGGGCACACTTCATCAATAAAGGGACCTGATCTCAAACCAGGTGAAGTGGGGACCAAAATGAGGCCCAAATTTTACCTGTACAATGACTATTTAAATATCTAACCCTAGCCGGGCTTGGTGGCTCAGCCTGTAATCCCGCGCTTTGGGAGGCTGAGGTGAGTGGATTGCCTGACCCCCCGGGTTCGAGACCCGCCCAGACAACTTGGCGAGACCTCATCTCTACAATAAACCAAAAAAAACTAGCCGGGCGTGGTGGCGTGCGCCTGTGGTTCCAGCTCCTTGGAAGGCGGAGGCGGAAGGATCGCCGGAGCCCAGCAGGTCGAGGCTGGACCGGGAGCGGCCGCTGCACTCCAGTCTGGGTGACAGAGGGAGACTCCGGCTCAATAAATAAATAAATAAATAAATACCTAACCCTGAACTATAGCCATCTTTGAAATAAAATTTGAAAACAAATCAATTTACATTTAAAAAGAAAAATGCAAGGTACAGAGTGGTCATGGGAGATGATGGAAAAATGTTGATCAAAGGGTTAAAAGTTTATTACACAGAAAAAAATGAATTTTCAAGATCTACTTCCCAACATGGTGGCCATGGTTAATTAGAATGTATATTTCAGAATTGCTAAAAGAGTAGATTTTAAATCTTCTCACTATAAAAAAATAGGCATATGAGGAGATGGATATGTTAACTGACCTGTTGTAATCATTATACACATAGCAAAATATCACATAGTACCCTGTAAATATACACATTGTTTGACAATTAAAATTTCTTTCAAAAGTGTTGTAAGTTTCTTAAGACTCAAGAAAATGTATAGAATTAAATCTAAAGAAAACTTGACAAGATCAGTACATATACTGTAATTCCTAGACTAGCCAGTCAATAATAATACAAAAAGTTACAGGTGAAAGGCCAATATAAATGAAAAATGGAATATAAATGTTAAATTAATATTTGAAAATGTTAAATGTGTGAAAAATATTTAAATTATTTGAGGAAAATATATAATTAACTTGAAGGAAAAGAACAAAAACTCATATATAACAAATAAAGAAGATAACATGAAAGTGAACTTAAAACCAACAATTTAAATAATTACATAAAACATACATGGACTAAACAATATAGCTAAGAGACAGAGACTGATAGACTGCTTCTATAAACAAGACTATCCGAAGAAATAAATATTAAATATAAAGTATATGAACTTAAAGTAAAAGAATGGGACAAAAAGATGTATTCATGCAAATAATAAACTAGTGTGGCAGTATCATCAGAAAATACATATATTAATACATGATTATTACTAGAAAAAAGGGAAAAATGTGTATTATATGGTTTTGAAGAATTACAATTGTTCCTTCCATGATGCATAACTCAGAAAACTCCTAAAAAGAAATCAGAGAAGACACTTGAGTGGCTTCCTGGTTAATGACAATAAAAGAGTTAATTTAAAAAGAAACATAAAAATATTTAATCTGCTTACATCTAATATCAGGCCTTCGAAATACATGAAGACAGAACTGAAAGTAGACATAGACATATCCACAATTATAAACTGGAGATTTGAGAACTCTTCTCTCAAAAAATGTCAGAACAAGTAGACAGAAAATCAATAAGAAATAGAAGACTGAAACAGTAGGTCAACCAACTTGACCGTAAGTATTCTACACCTGATAACTGCAGAATGACAGTATTTTCAACTACACCTAAAATACTTACCAAGTTAAATGATATTATGACCCATATAGTAGCCTTAGTAAATTTTGAAATATCAAAATCTTACAGAATATATTATCTAAAAATAAAAAGCATTATATTATAATAAATAACAACATTATATCTAAAAAGCACTAAATATTCAGAAAATAAGCAATAAAAATAATTCATGAGTCAAAGGAAAAAGTAGAAAATATCTCAAAACTGAAGACTAAATCACAATATAATCAAAACTTGTTGACTGCAGGTTAAGCATTACATAGAAAGTTCTATCTTTAAATGATGTCATTATAATGTAAGAAATATTTAATGTTAATAATTCCAATTCTTTCACTATTAATTAAGCTAGTGATTAAGACAGCAAATTAAACCCAAATTAAGTCTAATAGATAAATATAAAATAAAATCATAAATCAATGAAATAGAAAAAAGAATTAAAAGATTATTTAAAACAATTAATAAAATTGACAAGCTCTTTACAAAAATTATCCTTAAAAAATAAGAAAAAAATACAATTTGCAAATTTCAGTAATAAAAAAAGAAACGTTACTGCATCTTCTTAATACATTTTAAAACCCAAAGAATTTTATAGTCAATTCTATTCCATTAAATTTGACACTTTTTCGGCCGGGCTCGGTGGCTCAGCCTGTAATCCCGCGCCTTTGGGAGGCTGAGGTGAGTGGATTGCCTGAGCCCGCGGGTTCAAGACCCGCCTGGGCAAGCGAAACCTCATCTCTACAATAAATCCAAAAATTAACCGGGCGTGG
>CAUYQG010197032.1:0-30599 GCA_963574415.1 Tarsius wallacei
GCCTATATCCATTAAAACAATTGAATTCATTACCAAAAATCCTTCAATTAAAAAAAACAAACAAACAAAAAAACTACTGGCCTCATAAAACAAGATGGAAATTGTGCACTTCTATTTTATTTTTTAAATGTTTGATAGAAATAGCCAGTCTGGACCAGTAGTTTTTTTGTTTGTTTGTTTTTTTTAATGGAAGGATTTTTGGTAACGAATTCAATTGTTTTAATGGATATAGGCCTATTTAGATTTTCTGCTTGTTTTTGTGTGGTTTTTTTTTGGTAATTTGTGTCTTTAAAGAAATTTTCCATTTTTTAAAAGTTTTCACATTTACTGGCACAAAGTTGGTAATGATATTTTCTCATCATCTTTTTAATGTTTATAGGACTAGTATTAATATCCTTTCTCTTATTACTGGTTTCAGGTAGTTTGTATTTTCTTATTTTCTTGATCTGTCTGTTGGAGGTTCGTCAACTATATTAATCTTCTAAAAGAACCAACATTTGACTTTGTTAACTTTCGGGGTTTTTTTCTCTGTTTTCTTTTTTCTTCATTTCTGCTTTTATCTTTGTTATTTCCTTCCTTTTTCTTTGCGCTTAATTTGCCTTACTTTTTCTAACTTCTTAAAGTAGAAACTTAGGTTGCTGATATTCTTCGCAAATATAAACACTTAAAGCTACAAATTTCTGTCTGAGCACTGCTTTACCTTAATGCCACAGATTTTGATATGATATATTTTCGTTATCATTACCATTTGAAAATATTAGTGTGAAATATTTTCTGATTTTCTTTATGATTTTTTTCTTTGAACCACAGATTATTTGTGTTCTTTGTTTCCCGTATGCTTGAGCTTTTAAAGATATGTTAGCTATTGATTTCTAATTTAATTCCATCTTTTCAGAGATTATGCTCTGTAAAATTTTAATCTTTTGGAAATTTTAAATATCTTATGGCCTAAATATGTTCCAAGTACAATTCAAAAAATATCTGTCTATCATCTATCTATTTATTCATATAAATTAGATCAAAATGATCAGTAATGTTGAGCTATTTATGTCCTTACGGATTTTTCTGATCTGCTTTCTCTATCAATTACTGAGAGAAGCTTGTTTAAGTCATTTATGTTTGAGGATTTGTTTGTTTCTCCCCCTTATTCTGATTGCTTTTGCTTCCTATGGTTGAAGGCTATTATGAACATACACGTTTAGAAATGTTATATCTTTCCAATGAATTTACCTTATTATTATAAAATATCTCTTTATGTCTTATAATAATTCATATCTTGAAGTCTGCTCTGTCCAATATTAGTATAGCTCACCAATTTTCTTTTACTTTCTATTTGTGTAGTATACCCTTTCTGCCCGTTTTCAATCCTTTTATGGCTAGAGTATGTCTCTTATCATAATTAGATCTTGCTTTTTTAAAAATCCAGTCTAACAAATTTTGCCTTTTAATTGGAGTGTTTAGTCCATTTATATGTGGTGTAATTACTGGTATGATTGGGTTTGGGCCTACTCTTTGATTATGTGTTCTCTCTTTGTCTCATGTGCTTTTTGGTGTTTGTCCCTCTGTTCCTGCTCTCTTGCTGTCTTTCAGATTAGTTGCTTTTTTTTTAGTACTTCATTTGAATTATTACTGTAGCTTTTAGCTAGACTTTTATATGTGTGTGGTTGCTCTGATGATTACAGAATACGTCTTTAACTTAAAACAGTCTACTTAGAGTCAGTGTCGTACTTTTTTACATAAAATGTAAGAACTTTGCAACAGTTTAATTCCATTTCTATTCTCTATCCTATGTACTCGTGTTATCACATGTTTTTCTTCTGTATGTGTCTTAAAACCCACAATACAATGTTAGATTTTTGTCTCAAATAATCAGTGATCTATTAAAGAAATTAAGGTAAGAATATGCAGGGAGACTGATAAGCTTCTCCTCATAGTCCTCAAGTTTTCCATTTTTTGTATCTTAATTTCTTTCTGTAGATTCAGATTCCTGTCTCGTTGAAAATAAGTTTCCCTTTAGAAATTTATTTTTCTTGTAGGCAACACAGTCTCAGCTTTGTTTATCTGAAGAGTTTCTCCTTCATTATTGGAGGATATGTCCTCTGAATAGAGTTCTGAGTTGACCATTAATTTTTCTTTCAGCACTCTGCAAATGTCATTCCAATATTGTCTGACCTGTTTTTCTGTTCATAATGCAGTTGCCATTCACATGTTGTTGCCTTGTATGCTACATACTATGGATTATTTCCTCTTGCTGCTTTCCAGATTGTCTCTATAGTTTGTTTTTTGTTTGTGTGTGTGTGCGCGCGCGCACACATGCGTATGTGTGTTTTGAGTTGGCAGTCTCATTCTGTTGCCCAGGATAGAGTACAGTGGCACAATGGTGGCTCACCTCAGCCTCCCGAGTAGCTGGGACTACAGTCGTGTGCCCAGCTAATTTTTTGACTTTTTGTAGAGACACGCTGTATTGCCCAGGCTGGTCTTGAACTCCTAGTCATAAGCATTTCTCCTGCCCTAGCTTCCCCAAGTGTTGGGATTACAGATGGGAGCCACTGTGCCCGGCCTACAGCTTTGCTTTTTAGCAGTTTGACGGTGATATTCCTAGATTTAGTTTTCTTTATTCCTAGATTTAGTTTCCTGCTTCAAGTCTGCTGATCCTGTTGAATATGTAAAATGATGTTTTCCTTCAATTTGGGGGAATTATTGGCCTTTTGTTTTTTCATGTATGTTTTCTGTCTCGTTCTCATACTCCCGTTGCACATACGTTGTAACACTTGAGATTGTCCCATGGGTCAAGGTCACTTAGACTTTTTATCCCCCTTGATATTTTTTCTCTGTTCACCAGAATAAATCTTTTTTTTTTTTTAATTCGTCTTCAAATTCAGTAGTCTTTTTACCTTCTCCAGTGTGCTATTAAGACCTATCAGTGAATTTTCCGTTTTGGATCATTTTATTTTTCAGTTCTGGAATACCCATTTGTTTCTTGAAGTTTTCACTTGCTGAGATTCTCCACCTTTAAGGTTTACTTGTTAAAACCATTGTTTCCGGCCGGGCTCGGTGGCTCAGCCTGTAATCCCAGCACTTTGGGAGGCTGAGGCGAGAGGATTGCTTGAACCCATGGGTTCGAGACCCACCCGGGAGACTTGGTGAGACCTTGTCTCTACAATAAATCAAAAAAATTAGCCAGGCGTGGTAGTGTGCGCCTATAGTTCCGGCTACTTGGAAGGTTGAGGCAGAAGGATCGCCGGAGCCCAGCAGGTCGAGGCTGCAGTGGCCGGGAGCATGCCACTGTCCTCCAGCCTGGGTGACAGAGTGAGACTCCAACTCAAAACAAAACAAAACAAAGCAAAAAACCATTGTTTCCTTTGAGTTCTTGAACATTTTTTTAATAGCTGCTTTTAAAATCCTCATCTGCTAATTCCAACATCTGGGTCATCTCAGGTTGAATTCCTATTGACTTCTTTTTTTCTCTTTGGTGTGGGCCATATTTTCCTATTTCTTCACATGTGTAGTAATTATTTTTATCTTATAATGGACATTGTAGGTAATATGTTGCAAACACGTTGAATTATGTTATTTTTCTCTCAAGAGTATTGATCTTGGTTATACTGGGCAGCTTAATTACTAGATGATGACCCCAAACTTGTGTGGGCTTGCACTTGGCTAGGATTTGTGTATCTTGGATGAATCCCTTGTTCTGAGACTTAGGCTGTATTCCTAAGTGTAGTCCTTCTGGAATTTCTACAGAACTGAGGTGTTCACCAAGTCCTTCCAACTTGGCAGGACTCACATCTCATACTCTTTCCCCTGCGGCAGACAGCAGCTGAAACTTTTTGCCTTCTAACCGCTGCTTTTCACGTGGGAGTCCAAGCTCGCATGGCTCAGGAGCCAGCCAGCGATGCGTGGGGACGTCGTCGCCAGATTCCGGGCCTCCCTCCTTCCCAGGAGCTCCTCCTTCAGTTTCCAGAGACTGGAAGTCCTGACATCGTTTCTCTGACAACTCGAGCCAAAAAGCCTGCATTTTGGTGGACTGGGGAGTCACCTCAGTGGAAACGCCATGCAAACACGGGTCTCATTCCGTGTGATCTTCCTTTATATTAGATTCTCTCTAGTTTCTGCCTGCTTCTGGCTACTCTCCAGCCCTTTCAAATGGTTGCTTTTTGTATTTTGCTCAGAGTTTAAAATTGTTATCTGAACAAAGGTTTGCCCAAAGTTACTTTGCAGTTACCACAACGAGAAATCTTTAGTCTTTTTCTGTGCTCTAGCAGGCAGCTTATGTAAGAATCATTGAAGCCCCACTTGGACTGTGTAAAAAGAAACTTTGATCACTTGTCCTCACTGGTTGTGAGTCGTCTTCATCTGTAGTTCCCGGCATGCATAGCAAAAGCCACTTCTGACCATAGCATCCAGGGTTACTATTTATAATGAGACTTTGTGCAGGAATGCAAATGCATGTTATTAACAGATCACAAGGATATAAAATGTATAATAGTTCCGGTAATGTTACAAATTTTGTGTAAAAGACAGACAACAGGGCTTTGTGACTTACATTATTTGGCTCATGGTAAGTCTTGGAAGACAGAGAGATCTGCAACACCATTACACATATCATCGCCACTAACATCAGCACCATTAGCACTTGGAAATGTTTGGGTGACACCTTCCTTAGCCTAATTAATTAGAAAACTCTGTTTCTGAGTCAGAGGAAAAACAGTTCAAAAGTTCCATATTTGGGTTGCTTGATACAGGAGGTTTCATTTATGTAAAGGCCTTTCTCAGAAGGTAGTCGTTCTACGAAAGTCGTCTTTCCAGGCAATCCAACCATGACAAAAAAAGACTTGACAGAAGTCTGTCTTGGTAACCACCAGGCGGCACTGACCCAATCAGACAAGTTTGCGGTGACTCCAGGCCTAGGCGTTGATGGCAGAGCTGCGGGTGGGGCAGTGGGGCGGGTGCTGGGCCTGCCGTTCTTCTCCGGGGCTGCTGCAGACTCCCCTCCCCCCTCCCTGACAGCTTTGAACTGGCTTCCTCCTCAGGCCTGATGCGCTCACGAGTTCGGGGGGCTGATGCCGCCCAAGCCAAGGTCCTGACCTTCCTGGACAGCCACTGCGAGTGCAATGAGCACTGGCTGGAGCCCCTCCTGGAGAGGGTGGCTGAGGTGAGACGGTGGGGGAGAGGGCGCTGGGTGTGGGCCGGAGCAGGGTGTGGGGGGAGCCGCAGGGGGAGAGGGGCTGGGGGGGCCAGTGGCACCAGGGTGCGCTGCCTGTGGTTTTCTTGGCTGCTGGAATGGAGAGAAGATGCCTCTGGGTGCCTGTTCAGAGAGGATTTTATTGGCTGTGGGACTCTATCAGCAGGAGGTGACAGGGCAGGCAGCGGTCAGCAGAGGCCGGCGAAAGCCTGATTCGTTGAAGACAGCCCTGTCCTTAGGTGCATCTGTCTTCCCTGCCTGCAGCTTCGCAGTGGTAGGCAGGGCCTGGCATCTAGCGAGTGCCTCTGAGGCAGAGGGGAGCGTGTTGGGGCAGCCGTTCTTGGATGCCCCCCTCTCCTCTTAGTGAGGCTGGCAGGTCAGCCCACGGGGCTCCTGGGAGGAAGGAGACAGGCGGGAACCACATAGCGATCGGGGCGGCTGTCAGAGGGTGATCCCTGGCTACACTTCCTGCTCCTCTGCCCTCTGGAAACATCATCACTAACATTTCATTTGGCCTTTTGTCATTCCGCTTGCCTTCTGCTTGTTTTATTGACTTTTCTTTCCTTCCTGCTAAGAAAGCACTTCCTTGGGGGCGATAAAGAAAACTTAATGAGAGGAAATAGAAAATGAACACGTCATTCTGCCTAAGCGTAGCAAGGCTGGCTGACGGGCCGTAGGTCGCGGAAATCTGAGTGGCCACGTGCTACTAGTCATGATGAAAGTCGTCCTCACTGACGCTCACTGAGTCTGAATTGTGTGCTAGGCACCTTTTATGCAGGGTTTACCCTTGTTTGACAGATGGGCAGCCGGGTTCAGGGAACTTGAGCGTATCCAAAGTCAGGCAGGTGGCAGAGCCGGGATCACAAAGCAGGTTTCGTTAAAGAACTGAGCCCTTCTCTCACACACAGGCACACACCTACATCAGAGGAGAGCCCCCACCCGTCCCACACCAGGGCTTCTCCCTCCCCCAGGCTGGAAAGCACAGCCCCAAAACCGGCGCTGCCACCATATCGGAGAGTGCGAAGGCTGCTTGCTTCTGTGGTCGGTTGTCAGAACTGTTTCAAACGGAGTGGAAGTTATTAATTCTCACTGATGCTTGTCTTATCAAGAGAAGTATAAAGCGTGTCACCCCTAGGGCGGACAGGCCAGGCAAGGAGACATCACTCCTCTCTGCTCGTGGTGCTGTCGTTTCTGCTCCCTGCGAATTTGCACCTGGGTGGTGTTGGCGCTTGCAGTGTCAGTGTGTGCCTAATGGGTGTGTTCCGATGTGCTCCTCTGATGGATGGTGTGTGTAGCTCTGCTGATTGCGTTGCCAAACTGCTTCTTCTCTAAATCTTTCTTCTGGCTAACAAGGATTCTGCAAGTGGCCAGAGGAAAGCTTTGGTTAACTGTCAGCAGGAGGCAGGGCTGCAGTGTCCCTTACCAGCATCAGTCATTCACATGTAAAGAAGTCAGAGAAGCAGAGAGACCTTAGGTTCACAAACTGTTATCAGAATGACCAGGTGGTACCAAAAAATGGCTCGATCTGGGGTGGAATTTTTCGTGGAATCTCCAATAAGACCAACTTAGACTTTGGCCATGTCTAATTGATTATTGATTAGGTTTATGTTCTGGTACAGTGATATTGATACTGTCCATCTCTCTCTCTTCTCTCTCTCTCTCTCTCTCTCACACACACACACATACACATACACACACACACACACACACACACACCTCCCTCACACATAGATCCATAGAAGTAGATTGCCGACTCTGTTGTGTGGACATTTTAGAAGTGAGTCCACTCCTGAGGTTTACTGCAGCTCAAAAGTTACTGGTGTTAAGCCCAGCTGATCTTAGATTCTGTGAGCATGAAAGCTACCCCATGGTTGAAATTCTGATATTTGGGAAAACAGTACAGGACCCTGGGGGCACATTGGCACAGTCCCTGCCTTTAGCTGGGTGAACAGTGGCCGAACTGTCCCATGAGCGTGGGTGTCACCTCTCACGGAACAATCCCTGCTACATACCCACTCCGGATTTCCCTCGGCACAGACCACAGCTTTCATCTGTCGATGGCTAAGCCAGGATATTCAGAGACTGGGTCCTCATGGGCTGAGGACAGTAGGTGGTGTGGGGCTGTCAGATGTGTCCTATGAATACCTGTCACTGATGCCTTCATTGGGTAGGAGGTACTTTAGTTTTTCTAAGACTTTTCTTGTCTGCTCTTTCTTATCTTTTCTTTGTTTGTATTTTAGGACAGGACTCGGGTTGTGTCACCCATCATCGATGTCATCAATATGGACAACTTTCAGTACGTGGGGGCATCTGCTGACTTGAAGGGCGGTAGGTGTCAGGCATGGTCCATCTGTGCCTAGCTCTTCCTGTCTACACTGGCGTCAGATCATGCCCGCTCCTCGTCAGGAGTGCCGGGGACAACAGTGGTCACATCACAGTGTGTGTGTTCCTCGTAAAAATTGCCTGTGTGCTTAAGAGTAGGACTTCCGAAAGAGAGATGTAGCCCTGCTTCCCTCACAGAGCTCCCTAGGCTTCCTGTTCTCCTCTGGTCTCTTCGGCCTGTTGCTCTTTGTGACCTCGTGGCTCAGTGAACAGCTGTGGTGCCCTTTGTGATCAGAGATGATAAAGCCTTCCACCTTGGGGCCTGAGATGAGGCGCCCCACAGAGCCGAGGTCTTCTGGGGCGCAGGAGACTGGAGCCTGTCCTCACCTCTGCTCCCCTCACCTGTTTCTGATAGCCTGTTTTGCTGGCTGGCCACCCAGATGGAGACCTGTGTCATGGCTGACTTCCTCCCTGGCCGTGCCCACTAGGCACCCAGGTCTTCCATCAGGCCCCTCCTCCCCAGTCACCTATCCATCCCTGTCTCGCTCCTGGGAGACCTTTTGTCAGAATGGCCACTCCAGTGTCCGGGAGGTCCTCACAGCCCCCAGGTGGGACCCACTCCCCATGGAGCCCCAGGAGATTTATCTCTTTGCTCTCTTAAAAATCATCCAGGGCCTCAAAGAGCTTTTTTGTTTGTGCAGACTGTGTGTGTTGACATTCACTGTATCAGACATTGAAGCCAAGAAACTGTTTAAAAGCACACGCTGAAATAGAGCACGTTGCTGTCCCCCATCAGCCTGCAGCCTCTGGAAAACTCCACCGTGCACTTCTGAAGGACTGAGGCAGCACGAGACACAGAAGGTCTTGGTGTAAATATGAAAAGAGCTTTGAGATCAGATGCCCCCCAAGAGGGGCTCCCGACCACACCCGACGGACTGCTGGTCTTAAAAGTGCTTCACATACGGTGGATGCCCAGGAGTCCCACCCACCCTTTTGCAAGGAGCCAGCCAGGTCGTGAATGGCTCCTGTTCTTTGTCCCCGTGTCCCAGGACCAGGGTGGGTGGAGGGTGACTAGTGCCCCAGAAGGCTTCGCTGCACCCAGTGACAAATGCTTCACTCCCTGAAATTCAGCCAGTTGGGGTCCTCACCTAGAAAGCTCAGCTGGGAACCGGGTCATCAGCAAAGGCGCTCTGAGCAGCTAAAAGATGTCAGAGTTTTTTGCCTAGTGATTGTGTGAGTTCTTCATTAGAAAGTGAATGGACAGCCGCCTCCCAGGCCTGCAGGTTCGTCATCTCTGAGACCCGTGAACTCTTTCTAAGTGTTCAGCACCCTCATTCAAGTCCCTCAAGCTAGGGACTTCTTTCCCACCTCCTCAGAAGGTGGACTCTTCTAGACACTGGACGGAAGATCAACTGACAGTCTTATGTCAAACAGCAGACAGCAGTAGAACTGTAAAACTGGACCTTAAACTCAGAACAGCAGAATGCTGGGATTGTCTAGGGAGACTGGGCTACAGTCCTGGACATCACAGGTGTGCTTTTCCACTTCTCCTCCGCTTCCCTCCTGAGAAACGGGGTGATCCTCATGCTGGCCACGTTAGAATGGCAAGACCAGCACCCCGTTGGCATCTGCAGCCTTGCCACCCGGGCATCCACAGGAGGGCAGGCTGCTTGGAAAATGGTGCCAAGTTGGGAGGCATGAAATTAGGGCAAGAGTTGTAACAAATGATGAGATGTAGTGTTTGGGGGTTTTTAAGAGGACATCCCTGGATCGCCAGCATGCTTGGTTTTCAGGATGTCTGACTCCCTGAGTACTTGGAAAAGCTGCGATCCGGTGGATTCGCGTCTCCCAGGACAGCTGCATGTGCCAGGGCCAAGGACAGCAGGCTGTGTGTGTGTGAAGCAGGCCTTCTGCTGGGTAGAAGGGTGTGGCCACGCTTGCTCTAAGAGCATTCTATGAAATTCCTGTAGGAAAAAACTCAGGGATGACATGTCTAGCCAGGCTTTAACCTGTTATAACTTGTCTCATTGAACCAAATAGGTAAAATAATAATTTTTAAAACATTAAAAAAGATTATATTATGCTGATTGGCCTTGATCGTTTTCTGTTAGTAAAACAGCCAGGAGATTGTCTGTCTGTTTTGCTTCTGCTGCCTTTGAGGTACCTGGGCAGAGCTGGCTCAACCCTGCGTGGGTTCCTCCGCACCGCTGCCCGCCCTGCCAGCCCCTGCCACTCACTCCCTGTGCCTGGGCCTGCTCTGCTGCGCAGTAAGGGTGCTGGGAGGCCTTGCTGGTCTGGAGCTGAAAGTGTGCGTGGCCTCCCAGGAGACTCACTTCCCCCTCCCGCCGCCTCCCATCCTTTGGTCTCTGGGGCAAGTGTGCCAGACAGACCCTGAATGCAAGGTACCAGGATGAGAAATCCAAACTCGGGCGTTAGGAAAGTCTGCTGACGGCCTGGGGGCAGAGAGCTGGAGGAGCGTGGGCGTGGGCGCTCCCTGGCATGAGAGTAACTCGGTTTGGCAGTCAGAGACTTGGAGCTGGAAGGGCAGCCCTGTGAGCCGCCCCAGGAAGGGGTCTGGCGCACCAGGGCGTCGCCAGCAGGGGGCTGTGCTGGCCTCAAAGCGGCAGAGCCAGGTTACCTTGTGAGCATGGCCTGAGGCCCCGGAAACGCTCGAAGCCAAGTCCAGGTGCAAGGCCCAGGCTCTTCTCTCCTCAGTGGTCTGTGGGTCCTGGATGGAGTGGGGAGAGCGCCAGATTTGTCGGAAGCGGGGGCTTGCTTGCCCAGTTTTCGTCTAAGAGCTTTCAGACTCCCACCCTGCCCCTGCTCCGCCCTTGCCCGGACAGCTTCGGGCTTGCAGGCCTGGGGAACCCACAGCACCCCGGCCTCTCCCCGGTGTTCCCTGCCCGAGGGGCAGCATTGGAGCCAAGCTTCCCCTTGGGTGCTCTTCTCCCTCCTTACACCCTCGGCTGCACTGCGGTGTCATCGCAGACTCCAGGTCTCTGCATTTTGCATTCACTCCGTGCCTTTCCTTTCGGAGGGGGCAGAGAGAAGACCTCGGGGGTACTCTCCCTGCTGGTCTCTCTGCCGCCGCCAGCCCCAGCCCCAGCCCGGCTCCTCTCTCCGCCCTCCACGCCGTCTTCATTTTTTTTTGCTGCGTTCTGTTTTCTCTTGAGTCCCATCCAAATATCAGAGGCTCTCAGGCTGTGAGGGCCAAGGGTGTCAGAAACAAACGACTGTCCCTCGTCAATGCCCTGTTTCTTTCCCGGCAGGTTTTGATTGGAACTTGGTGTTCAAGTGGGATTACATGACACCTGAGCAGAGAAGATCTCGACAGGGGAATCCGGTCGCCCCCATAAAGTAAGTGCTGTGTATCCTTCAGGGAGAGAAGCCAGGCTCCAGCCCTTCTGCCTGGCCAGGCTGTTCACCTTCTGCCTTCCCGAGGGCAAGCCCCTGTCACCAGGTCATAGAGTAAAGTCCTTCGAGATTCCTTTTCCTCTGACGTCTAATGTGTGTTTAGAAGGCCTATCTGCTGGTTCTGCGTGTTTCTGCATGTTTATGGTGCGGAGCGTTTTCCACAGCGGGGAGGGGTCTCCAAGCTGACCTGAGGGATCAGAGAAGAGGGGTGGTGGGCCTCCACAAGTCTCGTTGCCACCGCTGCTCAGCTGTTCCGTCCCCACAGAGGAGGGAACTTGTGCTCACGAACCCCAGGCTTTAGATTCCCAGGCCTTGTGGTAAAACTTGGCTGGAAGTCGGGATGCCTTCTCTAGCTGGGGAGATGGGGCATACCTGCTCAGAGCTGACACGCGGCTGCGTGAGACGGCATCTGAAAAGGCGTCTGCTGCAGAAGTGTATGTGCTGACATTTGCCCAACGTCCACAGCGTGCGATGGACTTTTCCAGCGCTTTACACTTAGTTCTCACGGCATCTCTGCTGGGAACAAAGCAGGAAGCTCAGTCCCATCTGCTGTGAACCCCTCCTGGGGTGATGCGGAGGTGAGGAACCTCTTAGGGAGGAAGAACTGCCCAAGGCAGTGATGATGAGAACTCATGCTGTGGCGCATTTCCCAGGAGGCCAAGGGCTTCGTGCCTGGCACGTTTGCAGACCTTCCAGTCGTCTTAGAAGGAGACTGAGGCACAGAAAGGCTAGGTTCCTCGCCAGGGGCGACTTGTCGGCACGTGGTCCAGCCCCAGCAGGCACTTCCCCGCGGGGGAAGCTCGGTGCAGTCCCCGGCTCTGTGGGAGCCTCCAGGCAGGGACAGTGGAGAGGCCGTGAAGGCAGCAGTGGGCAAGCAAGGAGGGGCACCAGGCTCTGGGCAGAAACCCACGGCTGTGCTGAGGGTCGACTCGGAGTCGGGAATGACGGCGGGGCCTGGGCAGAAGGGTGCTGGTGGCCAGCCTTGACCTTTGGCCTCTCCTCCCCCCACTCTTCTCTCTGCCTCTTCAGAACCCCCATGATCGCTGGCGGACTGTTCGTGATGGACAAGTTCTACTTTGAAGAACTAGGGAAGTACGACATGATGATGGACGTGTGGGGAGGAGAGAACCTGGGTACGTACACGCTGCCCGTCTCGCAGCCTGACTGCCTCAGCTCGAGGGAAGGCAGAGTGCGGGGGGAGGGACTTCAGAGTAACCCTTCATCCGGCATCCCTGGTCCCTGTGGCACACACAGAGCGCTCCTTTCACCTTGAAAGGGTCTTGAGCTGGGCATTCAGATGTGTCACCCCAAGTCAGAGTGCAGGAGCTAGAAGACAGATAAAGTCCTTGAAGGGAAATGCAAATGCCTTAATGTCATTTGGAATACAAGCTTGCTAGCTTCATGTTTAGCATGGAGAACGAAGATGAGGCCCTGGCACGGCTGGTGGAATTGATCGAATTATAATCACAGAGATCAGATGGGCTGGGAAGGCCTTGACGTTAATCCCTTCTTGGCTTTTGTGAATGGTTCTAATTTTGTTTGATTTTTATTTTAATAACCCATGTAAATAACTTTTACCCAGGTGTAGGGACTGTAGCATTTTATAGATTGTGGTCTATATGTAGCCTCGTATTTACTGCTTGGAAGATGAGAAGACTTATTTTGTTAGTTTAGGATTTGGGAGATTTGTTCTGCTTTTTGTCTTTTTCTTGTTTCACTTGA
Organism: Tarsius wallacei; assembly: GCA_963574415.1. NCBI lineage: Eukaryota > Metazoa > Chordata > Mammalia > Primates > Tarsiidae > Tarsius > Tarsius wallacei. Next base: position 12,644 of record CAUYQG010197032.1, read on the forward strand.
AGCCTTTAATTTCAAGCCCTTGGAGTTCTGAGCTAACTCTCCTGGGCTATGGAGAGATAGCTGGCATTCATCCTTGGGTGTGTGTGCCCTTGGAGGATGGGACAAGAAGGGAAGGGAAGAGAAGGCCACTTATTTTTAGTGATTTTTACGAGTAACAGAGACTGTGATACTTTTTGTCCTTTAAGACAAGACTGGCCTAGCTTGTTGTTTTGTTGTTGTTGTTATCTTATGCTGTTGAGGTTAACGATAACGTCTCATCTGTGGAGGTCTTCTCTGCCTTGGGTGGATGTTGAAACTTCTTTAGACTTGATAACTATACCACGGGACCCCAGGGACCATGAAACAAACTCCTCTTGGGTTTTTTAAAAATGACCCATTGACCTTTAGGTAAGGCTTGGATAGAAGTCATTTGAGTACAGAAAGCTTCAAAATTGTTCACCTTCTAAGGAAAATTCTTTGTCACCCTTGCTCCACTGGTATCCCCTAATGGCTCGGTAGAAACCCAGCCACCAGCCAGGGCCACCCAATGGGACCATGTATCACTTAGGTGGCCATTTCTCAAAAACGCAGTGTGGCTTTTAGAAGTATGTGTGCTGTTCACTGATGAAGCAGATGAGCTGTCAGCCAGTACCCGTGTCACAGTGAAGAAGGTGTTGGTCTAGATGCCTAGGAAGGGTACCGGGAGACCGGAGGGAGGGCTGAACTTGTTTGAAGGAGCTGGTGTTTCACTGGTTGGGGTTTATGCATATGTAGCCGTGCTGTGTACAAGGTTCAACGTAAAGGTCTGAGGGGGCCAGGCGGGGGGCAGTCGGGACTCCCACCCCGCCTCTCTTCCCCCTGCCCAGCACAACCTGGGGTGTCTCTCCTTCCTTGACTGGCTCGAACGGGTTGCTCCTGCGGACTCTTCCACTCCTTTTTTTGGTTTTGAGTTGGAGTCTCCCTCTCGCCCAGGCTGGAGGGCAGTGGCCGCTCCCGGCCCCCGCAGCCTCGACCCGCTGGGCTCTGGCGATCCTTCCGCCTCAGTCTTCCGAGTAGCTGGAAATACAGGCGCGCGCTACCACGCCCGGCTCATTTTTTGATTTATTGTAGAGATGAGGGCTCGCCAAGTTGCCCGGGCAGGTCTCGAACCCGCGGGCTCAGGCCATCCACTCACCTCAGCCTCCCAAGGCGTGGGATTACAGGCTGAGCCACTGAGCCCAGCTGACTCTTCCACTCCTTAAAGGCTGGGCAGGCCTGAGGATTTCTACACAAAAAAGCCGCATTGAGGAGCTCTCTCTCCTTAGGGCTGCTTCTTCTGGGCGCTGTGCACACCACCAGCCACTGTCCATCCTGAGGGGCCCTTGTAAGTGTGTGTTAGAACAGGTGTGGGGCGCAGGCATGCCCAGGTAAAACCCAAGGCCACCTCCACAACACGTGCCCCCTCAGAACAACTGGAGCTGCCCATTTGCCTAAGAAATACGGTTAAGCCCTGTGTAATTAAGTGATTACACAGGAGGACCAAAAACCTGACCCTTAGCTCTAAAGGCGTAGGGACGAGGCTTCTTGGGGACATGATTCGTCCTTCTCAGGATGTCCGGGGATGTTAGGATGGCACTAAGTGTGTCTCAGTTTGTGCTTTCTGAGTGGAGTGTGTTCTACAGAGGACATGCGCTCTGCCTGGGGTCTCAAGCCAAGATGCAGACACTGACTGCCTCATTCAAAGGCCCAGTCATCTGGGTAATTGTCCTCAGTTGCGGGGTTCAAATGAAGTCAGATTTGAAGATAACTACTTAGCTTTGAAAATTTCCTGCCAAAAACCCCTGAACAGATTCACAAACTCCCCTCAGAGAAGCCAAGGAATCTCCCTAGCCCCCAATTTTGAATGTTCAATGAGGCAAATGTACATTTAAATTTTATTTTCTAAAATACAGACAACTTACTCAAAGTTGTGTTGGACGCTGTAAAACGGAGAGTTGGAAACCCTCATTGCATATGCTTGGGTGGTTCTGACCGTAGGTTTTCTGTTACTACAAAGGCATTGCCTATTGAAATCCCATCCCTGCTGTGTGGACCCCCCCATCCCTAGTGAGTGGGGGTTTTCCTACCACTTGCATTTTCCAGACCCACGTAGAAATTCATGCTGTCCATAACTGAGTGGTGTTTCCCACCTTGTGCTATGTGGAGTGGGCATCTGCTACTGTGACCAGGCAATATCCGGAGGACTGAGCCATCCACTCACTTCCTGGTCTGGTCTGGGCCTCCATTATTTCTGCATTGGTGGCAGTGACTGCTTAACTGTAGATCTTTATACATGGACTTGTACTTTTTAAAATTAAAAAAGCTTAATTGACAACAATTGTGCCTATTCATGGGATACACAGTGATGTTTCGATACGTATAATAGATGGGGATCGGATCAAGATAATGAGCATATCCATCATCTCAAGCCTGTATCATTTCTTTGTTGGGAATGTCCCGGTGTTGTCCTTGTGACTATTTCAAGCTATATGTAATTGTTAGCCGTAGTCATCCTGCAAGGCTGTAGAACACTGGAATGTGTTCCTCCTGTCTGGCTGTAATTTTATGTCCTTTAACAAGTGTCTCCCTATCCCTCCCTTCCCAGCCTCTGGTATCCTCTGTTCTACTTTTTTTTCCCCCGTATGAGATCAACTTTTTTAAGCTTCCACATATGAGTAATAACATGTGGTGTTTAACTTTCTGTTCCTCGCTCATTGCACATAACATGTCCTGGGAATACTATTAAGCCATAAAAAAGAACAAAACCCTGTCATTTTCAGTAACTCTGTAAATTTTCGTCTTGCCTCCCCAACATGTTCTTAGGACTCTTAGATGATACAGAGGAAAGGCCCTTTTATACAAACTTCGTGAAGTCTTTCAGAAAAACTCTTAACCTTTCAGAATGCCATGTCTTCATTTTTCTGTTTAACCTCAGTTTCTTGAATTCAGTCAGATCTCTGGCTCAGACTCCCATCATTTACCCAATCGGTGGGATGAGGACAGGTGCCTGGTTGGAAGGTCTTGTGTGTCAGCCAGCCATGAGCTGAGCTTCTGCTGGGTGCCGATGTTTGGGTGCGTTGCACTGCCATGGCGTGCACATCCCAGTCCTCCAGCAGGTCCAGCCCAGGTGCAGGCAGGTGCTCAGCACCCTTCTCAAGGTCTGTGCCTACCTGAGCCTGCTGGTTTCTGACTGGTGAGAGTCTGTGGGCAGCTTGGAGACACTGGTCACTTACTTGACCATCCTCGGTCGCTACCATAGCCCCCGAGGCACCTGTGAACTCTGCCAGGTGTGCTGAGGCCGGCTAATGCACAAGGACAGATGCAAGTTTTGCAATTTAAGTGAAAGGATTTTCCTGGATGAAACAAGCACGGATGTATCCTGGTGCTCAGTTAGTTGAAAGTAAGATGAACGTCCAACACGAATGCTTGATTGTGGGTGTTTATGCATCTTCAGTGTTGTCTTTCCTGACAGTGTGATACTGAGCATGAACCAGCTAGTGAAGGGTTCAGTGCAGTCATTTCATTGGTGTGACATGACTGGGGTACACCCGCCCTTATGCCAGGAGGCCTTTGTATTCAAGGTAGACCAAGAATCGTTCTTGCCTCAAGGTATCTATCTAGTCCAAACCTGAGAAAGGCCTCCCCGTGAACACACTTCCTTGGTTGTACTGTGGAGTCCCGAGATCCAGGTTGTGTCGAGCATCTCCCCTGTAGAAAGTTCTGGGCCATGTATGGAGAGAGGCCGACCTACTGGGTCTCCTTCAGCAGTGAGCAGGAGGAGCCTGCCGTGGGATGGTGGGGGGGCTTCTGCACCCTGCGTGGGATAGCTGCTGTTGTGGAACAGTGTTCGGGCTCTGCTGTCACCCTGTCTGGTTCCTCACCGCAGAGATCTCATTCCGCGTCTGGCAGTGTGGCGGCAGCCTAGAGATCATCCCGTGCAGCCGCGTGGGACACGTGTTCCGGAAGCAGCACCCCTACACGTTCCCGGGGGGCAGCGGCACTGTCTTTGCCCGGTAAGTAGAGAGAGGCCGAGCAGGTCCAGCACGTCGCTGACCGCCCAGAGGTGAGACTTGACTGTGGCCTGTGTGGGAACAGGTGTGCTTCAGTGGGTGTGGTGTATTCACACAAGGAATACCACCCAGCGGTTGAAAGGAACAAGCTGTTAGGCACATGGCAGTGGGGGGGCCTCCAGGGCATTGCGCGTGGAGAAACGGAGCTAGTCTCAAAAGATGGCATACGTGATTCCATTTACATGGCAGTCTTAAAAAGACACGCCTCTGGAAATGAGCGGCCCGTGGTGGTCGGGGGGTTGGGGGGCTGTGACTGCAGAGAGGTGGCACCAGCGTGTTTGGGGGGGAGACTGTTCCGTCTCCTCACCGTGGTGAGAGCTGCACAGGTCTTTATGTGTGTGAGTGTTCTTAGACATGCATGCCCCAAAATGCAGAAGAAAAATAGTTTAAAGAAGAACGCTTGTTTTTCATCGTGTATAACCATTCAAGGTGCAATTAAAAATATATTGTCCTAGCCGGGCTCGGTGGCTCAGCCTGTAATCCCGCGCCTTGGGAGGCTGAGGTGTGTGGACTGCCTGAGCCCGCGGTTCAAGACCCGCCTGGGCAACTTGGCGAGACCTCGTCTCTACAATAAATCAAAAAATCAGCCGGGCGTGTTAGCGTGCGCCTGTAGTTCCAGCTACGTGGAAGGCTGAGGCGGAAGGATCGCCGGAGCCCAGCGGATCTAGGCTGGGGTGGCCGCCACTGCACTCCAGTCTGGGTGAGAGTGAGACTCCAGCTCATTAAAAATATATAAATATATATTGTCTTAGCCCATTTTGGTTTATTTTATTGTTTTATTATTTTATTTTAAAGATGTGGGGTATAATTCAGGGTTAGGTATACAAATGGTCATTAAGCAGTTACCTTAAGCAACAACATTAAGCAGTGTTGATGAGGTATGCCCCCGCCTCCCCTGGCAGTTTCCCACTACTGCCAATCCCTTTCTCACAGTATTATGATCGTCGTTCAAGGTGCACTTATGAGTGAGAACATGTGACACTCAGTTCTTTGTCTCTGTGATAGATCACTGAGTTTTATAGAATCTAAGTCCATCCAAAGTTCGTAATTTTGTCCTTTTTTTTTTTTGAATTGGAGTCTCACTCTGTCGCCCAGACTGGAGCGCAGGGGCCGCTCCCGGCCACCGCAGCCTCAACCTGCTGGGCTCCAGCGATCCTTCCGCCTCAGCCTTCCAAGTAGCTGGAACTACAGGCGCGTGCTGCCACACACGGCTAATTTTTAATTTATTGTAGAGATGAGGTCTCACCAAGTTGCCCAGGCGGGTCTCAAACCCGTGGGCTCAGGCAGTCCACTCCCCTCAGCCTCCCAAGGCGAGGGATTACAGGCTGAGCCACCGAGCCCGGCTAATTTTGTCCTTCTTTATGGCTGTGTAATATTCCATTGTGTATATGTACCACTTTTTTTTTTTAATCCAGTCCTCTTTCAATGAGCAGCACAGTTGAGTCCATGTTTTTGCTATTGTGAATAATGGTCTTAGCCCATTTTGTGCTGCTGCAACAGAATACCACAGATTGGATCACTTATTATGGACAGAAATGTATTGGCTCACAGTTCTGGAGACGGGAAGTCCAGTATCAAGGTGCTTGCTTCTAGCACAATCACCTAAGGATGCATTTCTGAGAACATGTCTGCATCGTGGAGCCAGGCATGGCGGTACTTGGAGCCAGTGTGTAGCAGTGGAGATAGGTCAGATCCAGCTGTGTTGTGAGGTAACAGCGTTTGCTAACAGAGTGCCAGAGACAAGGGAGGCAGAGTGAGGGATTCTGGGTGGTGCCCAGGAGCTCTGCTACACAGCTCTGCTGACATGTTGTGTTTCCCATTAAAATAGGAAAGCACGGGGGGGAGGGTGGATTACTAACTTATCTTTGATAGGCTGTTTTTAAACTTTCATTAAATACAGATTGCACAGTACACATGTATTGTGCAGAAGTTGAATTTTTAGCATAGAGAATCTGATTTCCAAGTAACAGAAGCCAAAATAACACAGATTGCTTCTAACAAAAATCACTTTCTCTCAAAAAGTATATTTTCTCATGAATGTTGTCCAAACTTCATTTTTGCTCTTTATTAAAAACAAAAATGTGATCTTATAGAATGAGCTTTACAGAGTCAAACAAATATTGATTTGTGTGCTTTTTCCCTGGGACAGCATGAGATTCTTTCCAGAAACCTCTTTTATACTTATATCAAATACCGCTCATCAAAGCCATTGACATCTGCAAACAAACAATGGGATTTCAGAAAATAGTGTGTTAAAATACACAAGATGTTGCACTCCTTTTTTTTTTTTTTTTTTGAGTTGGAGTCTCACTCTGTCGCCCAGACTGGAGTGCAGTAGCACGCTGCTGGCCACTGCAGCCTCGACCTGCTTGGCTCCGGCGATCCTTCCACCTCAGCCTTCCAAGTAACCGGAACTACAAGCGCACGCTACCACGCCCAGCTAATTTTTTATTTATTGTAGAGATGAGGTCTCGCCAAGTTGCCCAGGCGGGTCTCGAACCCGCAGGCTCAGGCAATCCACTCGCCTCGGCCTCCCAAAGTGCTGGGATGACAAGCCTAGCCACTGAGCCTGGCCTGCACTCCTTGTTGGAAGAGAAACTTTTGCAGTTGTATCTCACAGCCCAGAAGTCTGTGTACTAGAGACTTCCTTGGAAAAGTAACAGGCTCAGGTTTCAGTGTTTGGGGGCAGACTAAAAAGACCTGCAATTGACCTCCAGCAAAGCTGCCCTGTCTCTCCGCTGGCTCACCTAAAAGATGAAGAGGTGGAATTATCTGACTGTGTTTCTGAGGTTTCTTTCTAGCTCCAGCTTCTCTTAATTTCTCATATAGGTAGAGTATCTTGTATCTAAAATGTTTGGGACCAGAAGCGTTTTGGATAAGGCTTTTGAAATTTGGAATATTTGCATACACTGCATAATGAGATATCTTGGGGAAGGAACCCAAATCTCAATATGAAATTTGTTTCATATACACCTTATACACATATCCTGAAGGTAATTTTATACGCTTTTCATAATTTTTGTGCATAAAACAGTTTGTGTACATTGAACTATCAGAAAGCAAAGGTGTCACTATCTCATACTGATGCTCAAAAAGTTTCCTATTTTGAAGCATTTTGAATTTCAGATTTTTGGATTAAGGATGCTCAACTTGTAATATGTGACATTAAATGCATAACTGTTTCACTATCTAAATACTTGCAAAATCTGAATTCTTGCTGAAGCAATGGGGGCCTGGATAAAAGTCGCCCTCCCCTGGTGCTAGTGTTTCCACAGAACCTACAAGACTGTTTGATGTAGTCTGAATGAACCAATGAATAAATGAATGAAAGGAACTCGCACCGTGTAGCACCTGAAGGTCATTTTTTGAGGCTGCCTGGATATCTTTTTCTGGTAAGATAGGAGAGAGTTGCTCTGTATTTAGGAACTTTAAAATGACTTAGTCACTTAAAGACTTAGATGATTTAAAAACATTGTGTGATTAGAATTCAGGAAACCTTTAAACCATTAGGGCTGAAAAGGACCTGGGACAAGAAGTTCTCAGAGACCCACCCGGGCAACGTGGCGAGACCTCGTCTCTACAATAAATCAAAAATTAGCTGGGTGTGGTAGCGCGCACCTGTAGTTCCAGCTACTTGGAAGGATGGTGGAAGGATCGCCAGAGCCCAGCAGGTCGAGGCTGTGGCCAGGAGCGTCCTAGTTATTTTCCTGATGGAGAAATCCAGGTGCCAGAGGGGTGAAGTTACACCTCCAGTTAAAGACTGACTAGGCATAAGTTAAGGCATTGGTCTCTTAGCAAGACCCAGAGTGTCACTGGGAGTATGTAATGGCTGTGTTGAGGAATAATACTTATGTCCTGGTATCCCCCAGCACTTTAAGTATTCATTGTTGTTTCTGTAATTTTTTAACAGGGAGAAAGTAAAAAGTCATCAAGCTTAACACCAAACCAAATCGTACCATAGCACTCTTACCATTTGGTGAATTGGTGTCTCAGTCGATATCTGTCTCTGTCTCTCGCCCGCTCGCTCACTGTCCCTCCTCCTGCCTCTACACACATACCTACTGTGTGCTATTCTGTCGTCTGCGTCGTATAAGTCCAGGATATTGTATACGTCAGCATGGAAGATGGACACCTGTGTTTTAGTGGTCATGGAATAGTCCGTTTTTTGCCTACTTCCCTATATTTGGTCATAGAGTTTCTTTCTCTCTCTCTCTCTCTCTCTCTCTCTCTCTCTCTCTCTCTCTTTCTTTCTTTTTGCTTGCCATTATAAGCAAGTGCTAAAGGGAGTATATTTCCGCATATACATTTTCACTCCTAGTTGATTGTTTCCTTGAGGGAAATTTCTAGAAGTAGAACTGCTTGGGCAGGGGATGAGCACATTCATATTGTCCGTCTCTTCAGTGGCACTCTTAACAACAGTCCGTATTCCGCTTCATTTAAAGAAAAGAGGTATACACGTCACTTTAGGTGAAAGATACAGGCCCCGAACAGAAATGGTTTTAATGATTATAGCTCAGATCATTTTAAAGGCTCACCGTTTAAAGGAATCCTCATGGTAGAGAAACATTATTTTGAAAGGTGAACACTGCCTTCCTGCGTATTTGTTTCGAAGGACAGAATGCCTTCCACAGTGCCTTCTCGAGGGGTTCTTAAGGAGAGTTGCCGACAGGCTGAAGTGTCAGCCTGCCTTGTAACTGAGACAAGGGTGTGGGCCAAAGAGGTTTGCTGCGTTCATGCTGCTTCATGGTTGCTTGGAAAAGAATTCTTGGCAGGATATGCCACTGATGTCTGTGCCCGTGGTGGCCATTAATGTGTGTCCGACATTCAACCACTGCCCCCTTTGTATCACTTTTCCTGGTCCAGACGTGATACTCTTTCAGCCTAAGTCTGCAGAAAAGAAAGTGATTTGCACCGTAACTCTTTTCTGAGTTTGACTTTCCCCTGAGTTGTCTGGTCGTTCTAACCAGGCTGTGGAAGGGCTCCCTGCTGTGGGTAGATGAGTTCTTTAAGAGTTCCCGGGTCCTTTTTTGCAGTATAGCCCAGCCCTGTAAAGCACCCTCTTGTGCTGTGATTTTAGCTTTGCCTTTTGTTCTGACCGTCCTTGTGCTGCGAAAGATGAGAAAGCAGTTCTGGGTGTTCAGTGACCATGCGCTGAACAGCAGCCACCCTCGGACCCCGCGCGGGTGCTGGCAGGCAGCCCACCTTGCTCTGAGCTGCACACCTGGAGGGCCCTGCCTCAGCTGCATGTCTGGCCGATGGGTGCACATAGAGTGATGCTGACAGGAAGAAAGCAAATCACACCTCAGGAAGACTTATTTTGTTTCCAGCAACACTCGCCGGGCAGCAGAGGTCTGGATGGATGAATACAAGAATTTCTATTACGCAGCAGTGCCTTCTGCCAGAAACGTTCCTTATGGCAAGTGAGTGGTAGTCCTGCCCCTGGCACTCACTGGGGATTCTTGGGGGCCAGGGGTGGGAGGGGGAGGGCCGCTGCCATTGTTGAGAGCAGCTGCCGGGCGTCAGCCATGCCTCTGCCCAAGGCGGGATGGGATCCCGGGCACAGGAGCTCGGACAGCCCGCACTCTGCTGCCGGCCCCAACCCTGTTCTCGTGGGCTGATCTCCAGGTTTGGCGCAGAGAGTGTGTCTCTTCCTGCCGTTTCTGAAGGAACCTTATTTCTCTCTTCCCCAGTATCCAGAGCAGATTGGAGCTCAGGAAGAAGCTTAGCTGCAAGCCTTTCAAATGGTACCTTGAGAATGTCTATCCAGAACTAAGGTAAGGCCCCAAGGACCTGGGGTTTCACTTTGTAAGAGCGTAGAAGCAAGGAGGGTCAGAGAGGCAGCAGAGGCCTCGAGGGGGGAGGTGGAGAGTGTGCTGTGGGTATGAGGTCCAGAGCGGGGGCTCTCCACGAGAGCTCGCACCCTACTCTACACCTGTCCTTGAGCACCTTGAGAGGTGCTCCAAACCTCAGCCGGCTGCACGCTCTGCAGTGACCTTCCCATTCCTCCTAGACCTAGGAGTGCTCCCAAGGTGTCACCGCATCTCAGCTTGTTCTTGCCCGCTGGTGAGATGACAGGCCCGGTGACCCAGAGGGCTGGTGTCTGGCAGGCCCTCCTGTGGTGGCAGGAACAGGTCCAGCCTCCGAGAGCACGTGCTCTGCGCTGCCTGCCCCGATCCTGCCCTCCTGAGTGAGCATTGGAGGCAGCGGGCCTGGGCCAGCTGGGGAAGAGACGGGAGGGGACATCAGCCCTGTCACCCCCAGTTGGCTCGTGGGATGCTGCTGCCCCTCCCCTGGGCTGCAGGTAATGGCCCCCAGCAGGGGCTTGGAGCACGGGGACCTGACCACGTGCCTCCCTCCTCCCAGGCTGGGTCAGTCAGACGTGAAATGGAAATAATAATGTCGGTGCCCTGCTTCCCTTCAGAGGATTGGTGATGACGGAGACCCTCTTTCCGAGCCTCGTTTCCACATCCCGCCTCTTATGTTAAGCGAACGCAGGCCTTGTCCTGAGGACCCGCTGCAACCTCGCCAGAAGACCTGAGGTCTGCTGGCTTCACAGACCTCTGCACATCATCTTCTTAAACGGACTGTCAGGCAGGTTGTGCCTTAATGTGGCCCATTCCTTATTCTAAGTATTCCCGGAGCATTTCCGGCAACTCGCAGATCTCCAGCACAGCGACTGTGAAAGCGAGACTTGCCACCATTATCTCTCTGCTAATGGCTCCTCAGTGCCCTTGTCAGGGAGATTTGTTGAAGACTTTGTTAATTCGGCTCTTCGGAACTGTTTCCTCTGCGTTTGAAGTGATGTGCGAGACTCTGCGGCTAGTGCCCCCGGGAGCTGGGGGTGGGGCAGGGCTGCCATCCTCCTTCTGATCCTTTCCATGAAGGATGACTTTCACTGGGGAGTAAGGTTGCCAGTGAAAAGCCCTGGTCATGGTCTCTCCACCAGCCATGTAGGGGCTTCACTGCAGTGGACTTTATTCCCTTGATGGTCCTTGCTTTGTCTTTGCGGTCTCTTCACCTGTGACTTGGTAGTAAAGGTGCCAGACAGAGCGACATCAGATGTAATTTCCCACTGAGGCCCCCCATGATTTGGGGCGACCCTGGGCCCTGCCCACTCTTTAGACTACATCTAAGACGTTTGGCACCATGCCACTTGATAAATCTGCCTCTCCTGTCTGTGCAGGAGTCTCGCTCTGCTGCCCAGGCTTTAGTGCAATGACATGATCGTAGCTCACTGCAGCCTCCAACTCCTCCTGGCCTCAAGCCATCCTCCCAGCTCAGCCTCCCAAAGAGCTGGGATTATAGGTGTGAGCCACCACGCCTGGCCCACTCTCATATTCTCATGTGTCTGTGATCATCTGTGGCATTTACTGAGTGCTTAGAAAGTGCACCAGGCTAGCGTCTTCGTTTGATTTTAGCCAAGAGACTGGGAAGTGGCTGGGCTAAATGCTCTGCGTAATACTTGCAGCAGTTCTGTTCTTAGGAGTTGTCGAAAAGAGCCAATTGAGGCTTGGGGAAGGTGAGACTCACCTGAAAGGCCACAGGGTAGGGCAGAGGTAGGGCTGAGGTTTGGTTCTGATTCTGAAGCATATTGCTCTAACCCGAGCTCTGTGGCTTGGTTTAGATCAGGCCACCTGAAAAGTCCACTCGTTTTTCCCTTTACTAGGTGAAGGTCAGGTCCTAAAGTTTATTGGACAGTTCGAGGCAACGGGATCTGACCACACTGATTTTCAGATGCCTTCCAGTAAGACTAACGTTAAAGACTTCCCTTTCTGACACAGAATATGTCTCCAACTTAAGATCTTCAAGGGTGAGAAACCCAGAGTCCGGGAGAATGCTGTGTCCTTGACACACCCTGGCTGTGGTAGCAAGGGTCCCAACGCCTGGTCACTGGCACCAGTTCTCTCTCTTGTTCCTGCCGCCTGGGATGAAGCCACGAGCACAGGGGTTGGCAGACAGGGGCCGGCGTCATACAGAATTGAGCAGGTGGTTCTCACGTTGCTTTTCAGGGTTCCAGACCATCAGGATATAGCTTTTGGGGCCTTGCAGCAGGGAACCAACTGCCTCGACACTTTGGGACATTTTGCTGATGGTGTGGTTGGAGTCTATGAGTGTCACAATGCCGGGGGAAACCAGGTAGGTGTGTGAGGGAACCAAGTGCCTCTGGGCCCAGAGAGAGCAGGAACGGGGTCCTGAGGTTGGGGGTCCCGAGTGCCCTCTTTCTCCGGGGGTGGGAGGTGTCTGTGAGGGAGCGCATGGCTCCTCCTGGCCAAGACTCTTTGGCGTCTAGCCTCAGGGTCAGATGAGACATTGCCGGCCTTGACCAGTTCATGGAGCCCGCCGTTGGCTTCAGGCTGGAGCCTGCTACAATGGCAGAGGGTGTACTGGTCAGAGTTGACAGGCCAGGGCTGGTGGCCTTGATCTTCCAGCCAGCTCTGGCCTCCCTGCCGGGGGTACTCGCCCCCAAAGCACCCTTTGTGCATCTGCGTCTCTGATCTCTGAATGTGACATAAACATCTGCCTGGTGTTCTTACTTCATAGGTGCTTAGCCATGGGCACTAAGGGCATTACGTCGCCCCACTGACTGTTTTGTTTGGATATACACGCTTCCTGGAGGCACAAAACCTGCCACCTTCTTCCATCACTGCAAAGGGAGACAGCAGAGGCTCAGTGGGCCCAGCCATGACCTGTGAGATCCAATGGCAGTTTTCCCACAAGATAACAGGGACGCAGTAAGCGTGACAGTCATGCACGAAGGAGCTTGGGCAGTGCTGTGTACTCTTATCCCCTTCTCAAGAGCCTGCCGTGCGCCAAGACAGCCTGCAGTTTAAAAAAGGAAAGGAAAACAAGAAAGCAGCTCAACCCTATGTCTCTCAGATGTTCTGATCCCACGGCATTCTCTCACTAGAAGTAGTTCTGACAGTGGTGCCTGCTTTGTGTAAGGTTGGCTGTTCCCCGTCCTCCCGGGGGCGGCCAGGCAGACCTCTGTCCCCAAATGCTTTGGCTTCTTTCGTCACTTGGTGATGTCACTTGACTGGTTGCTTGCCATGGCCTGGACATCCGACATAAGAGTAGGAACCTGCCCACCCAGGGGCTTGACTGGACCAGTCCCCATCTGGCTCGGGGCCTGGAGCAGGTGTCGGAGGGCCTGGGGCAGGTGTCCGGGGCCTGGCCCAGCTTCCCCTAGCACAGGCGTGCCGTTCCCAGGCTCCTGGGGAAAGTAAATGCCGGTGAAAGGGAACGAGCCCGCCAGCACGTGTGGGCAGGGGCAGAGGGGGAGGGTACCGTTCCTCCCACGTGCATTTCCGTGTCTGTGGCAGCGCCTCCGCCCAAGGCCCTGATACTAAATTCGGTTTTCACTCACTGTGGGGACGCCGGAAGGCCTAGGTGACATCCCCGGAGTCTCACACAACTGGTGGCAATGCCAGCCCACGCTGTGGTGTTACCACTCTTGTTCTGGTCGGGGGTCGATAGGCTCTGTTCCTTCTGCACTCATCGCCTGTGCGTTTCTTGCTGCCGCTCGAGCCTCCTTGTTGAGGTGGGAAGGCTTTGAGCATGGGGGGGGGGGGGGTTCTGCATCAGTTTCCACCTGTGCCCATAATGAAAGTCAGCAAAACGACCTCAGAAAGCAGAGCTTCACGAGGAAGAAGCACAAGGGGAAGGGGAAGGATGGCTGTGTCCTCAGAAGCTGGGAAGGTAGGAAGGCACGGCCTCAGGGTGTGGTAGCAGCTTGAAGGCAGACATCACCACAGGCAGGCAGGCGGGCATTGGGACCACTCAGAGGGGCTGGATGGAGCCTGCCTTTGATCTGCAGATTGTAAAACGGAGGAGGTGACACCCCAGGTTCTGTGCTGTCTTGGTTTCCAGGCTTTCTGTTATGGCTTGCCTCCACATCTAATCTCTGGGGTTCCCTCTGTCACCCTGGCCATGTTCTGATGATTCCATGGAAGTGGGAGGGATCATTCCTTTCTATTTCAGTGGCTCTACTGGAAAGTGAGGTCTTCACTACAGAGCATTTAGAAAAAAGTGTGTGTCCGGGCTTCTCCAGAGGATTTCCTGATCAGAGGCTCAGGCACCTGGTTTGCGTCTTCCCTGGGCTCTCTGATTGGCTTGTCCCCACTTGGTGTCACCCCTTCATTGACTAGACAACTGACAACACAAGAGTCCAGCCCTGTTGGTGGCAGCTGGCCAGCAGGAATCAGAGCCTTTGCATGTGCTGCCGTTGCCTGTGGCTGCCCTTCCCCTTCCCCAGGGGAAAAGTCTGTGTCCTGCCTTTGGGATATATGGCTGTTTTCCCCAGGCCTTTCCCAGCGGGGGGAGGGGGTCCTCTGGTCATTTTTCTCTGCGCAGAGGTGCTGAGCAGAGGGAACTGAGACACAGCCATGGCCCGACCTTGGGCTGACGCAGAACCTTAGCGCCCATCCGTGTCACCCAGGCTCCAGGGCTGCCACGAGGAATAAAAGGGCTTTTCCTTGTTTCCCCCTCTGGTTTTGCTTTTTCTTGTTGCTCCTGTGCAGGTATGACTCTTCTTACACGGGGCTTCCGTTTTAGCAACCAATCAGCCTCTGGTTTCCGGCTGACTGCCTGCTATGTCCATCCAAGGGTAGTCACTCCCTGCGCACTCTCAGCCCCCCGTCAGTGACCTCATTCTGGAATCACCCAGAGAGTTTTTACAGAATACTGACTCCAGGTTCCTTGCCCAGAAAGCCTGATTTAACTCATCTGGGGTCAGAGGGTAGGCGCCAGGTCTTTGGAGCTCCCAAGTGGCCCTTGGCGAGAGGCTGAGCAGTGAGGGTCGCAGATGTGATGTGAGTGAGGCGATGTGGGTCATGGTGCCCACTTGCCTGGGACACCTCAGCCCACAACAGCCTGGGTCCAGTGGGCTGCTTTCTAATCAGTGCTGGCAAGTCCAGCCATGTGCCATGATGAGAATGCCGTGTACTCGCACCGTCCGGTATGGTAGCCACAAGTGGCTACTGAACACTTGGACTAGGACTGGTGCGAATTAAATGTTTTATTTCACTTAGTTTTAATGGCTGTGAATTGCCCCGTGGGCCAGTGGCTAGCATGTTAGGCTGCAGTTCTGGAGGCAGCAGGAGGCCAGAGATCCCCCTTACAGCTGTGCAAATGTGGCATCTTGAAGCCTACCCCAAGCAAGTCCTCTCTGAACTGATAGAAGGTGATGCGTTTTGGGTGGTATACCACCTGAGTGAGAGGCCAGAGGGTAAGTAATGTTTCCTAACTGAAAATAGGGCACAGCACTCTGGAAAAGTGGAGCTGTTATCTGGTTTTTGGCTGAGCCTCAGCAGACACAAAGAAAACGGGGAAATTAATGGCCATGCTTTTTCAGAGTGGCAGCTCAAAAGAGCCTTCTTAAATATTTATGAGCTTTATTTTACACATTTAGATAATTGAAATGCAATAAAACAAGGCAGCAAATAGCTCTGCTGTTTGCATAGCTGAATTCTTTTTTCTGGAATTCTGTGTAAAGTCTGCTTTAAAATAATTAAGCACACAATAGCAAGAAGGCTGTAGAACCATTCAGAGGTGATCTTTAACTGAATGTCTGCAGGCCCTGCAGCATCTCCCAACACCTGCTGCCAAGGACCGTCTAGACCCTTTCTCCTCTCCTGTTAACTGTGAGTAGGTTTCTCTGTGTGCTGTAGTTCCACGTGTCCTGGCAGTGTGGTCAGCACCGGGAGTGAGTGACAGGAGCAAGGACATGCTTCTTCCTGCACTCTTTGTCCTGAATGCCATCTGTACATGGGAGGACACACATGATTTCCTCTCTGTACTCAACACTTGCAACCCCTCCGTGGCCAAATGAGTAGGGGAAAGAATGTACCGTCTTTCCTCTTCCTGTGCTCACACAGAACTTTGCATTTCTGACACCAGGTGTGGAGGCTGCTCCCCACACCAAGCAGTTCTCCCCTCCTCTGCGGAAACCCGCTGGGTGTCTTCCTGCCATTCGATTAGGCTCTGACACCATCTGCCTGGAGTTAGCGCACACCCCGTGGGTTAAAGGCTCTGTCCCACAAGATGCCCCCACTTCAAACCAGGCTGTCACCTGTGCTTCTGACCGGCTGACTGTAAATCACTGTTCCCATGATCCCCCCCTTGGGTTCACTCATTTGCAAGGTCAGTTTATAGAACTCGGGGAAACTGTTTGCCTACTACATTACCTGTTTTTTATAAAAGAGTGAGACTCAGTAACAGCTGGATGGGATCGGTGCAGAGCACATGGTATGCAAGTGGGCTGGGGTCACGGTGTTTCCAAGCCCTCTCCAGGTGGCTGCCCTCCCAGCACTTTCAAGTATGCAGCCACCTGCAAGGCTTCCAAAGAAGTTCAGGGGTTTTTATGGTGGCTTCATCACATACACATGATCGATTATTAACTCAGTCTCCAGCCCTCCCCACTTTCTGGAGGGCGGGCTTGGCTTGGGACTGACAGTTCCAAGCTTCTAATCATGGCTTGGACTTTTAGGTGACCAGCCCGATCCAAGAGCCCACCAAGAGTCACCTCCTTAGAGCAAAAAGACTCCTATCACCCAGGAAATTCCAAGAGATAGAGTTCGGTGTCAGGAACCAAGGTCAGAAACCAAGAGTTAGAGCAAAAGATGCCCCGAGCACCCCTGTGGCTCCGGAAACGACAGGGGTTGGGGAGCCTTGTAATTGTGCCAGAACCAGGAGCAGGGACCAGATGTGTATTTTTTGTTGCCTCACCCTGCCTTCAAGTACTGAGTGCCGTGTGTGCCTTATGGAATGCTGTGAGGAGTGACAGCATCAGAGAACCGGTGTGGGTGGCCCCCAGAGAATGTGGCTGGCAAGGACTAGCCAGTGAGGGGAGGGCAAGGGCTCCGAACACATGCTCAACTGGGGCCTGCCAGCACACAGGCCAAGCAGGTGTTCCTCTCCAGGACTTTTCAGAGCCTTTCACAGGCTGTGAACTTTAAGTGAGAAACGTGGCACAAATTCAGTGTTACCCAAATTTATTTGACCTAGAACAAGGTTTTCCTAGAATTCCTCACGGAGGGAAATTGGAGAAACACTCATGAAAAGGCGAGGAAACGGGAGCCTAGGGAAGTGAGGAGGTTTGCCCGCGTCTCCCTCCCTGCTGGGGGAGGAGGAAGCCCTCAGATGGGCAGAGGTCACGCTGGATCCTGGATGGGCCCCCTGGGCCTCCTCTCCTCCCCGACTCCTCTGAGAATGGGGCAGTGGTTGTGTGAGGTCTGGACCCTGGAATCTTCAGGTGTTAATGTTTTTCTAACAACAGATTTTGTGTTCCCACATTTGGTCCTAGTCAGTGAGGCTCTTTTAAGGATTATTTATTCCTTTTCTTACCTCTGTCCCCTGAGAACCGGAAAAAGAAAAGCAACGTGGCCATACCACTTAAGAGCGCCTGTAGATACCACCTAAGTTGTGCGGGTGTGCAGCAGATGGTCATTGGCTGGGCAGACAGAAAGTGGGGCGGGGCGGGGGAGCGTCACAGCAGCCTGCCTGGGCTGAGATTGGAAAGGTGGATGGAGGGGGTGGCATGTCCCCATGGGATTCTAAGTTGGAAGAGGCCTCACTGCTTCTAGGCCCTTGAAGGGCTTCCGTGGGCATGTATCCCTTCGACTGGGTCAAGTTGGAGAGGGTGGCTGGAAGCCTGACCTTCCTGTCCCTGCTGTGGCCTTGCCCTGTGGCCATACTGAGCCCCGGCTCTGTTGTGGGGCATCCTGCCCTTTCTCATCATCTTGTTTAGTATTCAGAATGGCTGTGTCCTCTCAACCCTGTCTCAGCCCTGGTGTGTACATACATACATATATGTGTGTGTGTGTATATTTTTTTAATCATAGGCAAGTTATCTAGACATCTCCGGCTCTGTTTTCTCACCTATGAGATGAGAA
>CAUYQG010197034.1:0-33248 GCA_963574415.1 Tarsius wallacei
CTCTGAGCCTAGAACAGGAACTTCCCTAGATAAGAAGGCAAATTAAATTAAATTATATATCTATATCTATAGATATATATATAAATATAATTAAATTATATATCTATAGATATAGATATAGATATAGATATAGATATAGATATAGATATTCAGGTGCTCAGGTGCTCAGGTCAAAACCTGAGCAGTCATCCTTGATTTACATTCGTCTCTCACACCTCAATACATTCTTGAGAAAGTCTACTTTCAAAATGTGTTGCAGATCCGACAGCTCTCACCTCAACTTCTGCTCTCGCCTAGACTAGGCTACTGTCATATTGTCACTTCTGTCTTTACTATTAGAATTGCCTCCTAAGTGATCTCCTGCTTCTACGTTTGCCTACTTATAGTCTCTTATCAGAGTAATGTTCAGAAATAGAAATCAATTCCATACTTCCATACTCAAAAGCCATAGTGACTTCTCATCATATTGGGAATATTTGAAATGTTTGACATCTGCTTCCTACTTTCTTCTCCTACCTTTTCTCTGCCTTGACCTCTGTATTCCATCTACATGGCTTTTTGCTAGTACTTTAGTGTCTCAAATTGATTCCCACTCCAGGGCCTTTGCGCTTTCTGTTCCTGCTGTCTGGAATGCCTCCTTCTGGCTCTTCATTAAGGTGTCTGCTCAAATGTCCTCCTTAGAGAGACTTTCTTGGACCACTCGACCCTACACAGTGTCTCCCCTAACTGACTCCCCTTCACCGTCTGTCTTCTCATGTTGCTTTATTATTCTTTGCAGCACTAATGCCCACTTGACACTTATTACTTATCTCTTACTCTGTTTGTTTAGCGGTTATCTTTTCTACCAATGTGCGAATTCCAGGAGAGTGGAGACTTTATATCTCACCAGGACAGTACCTGACATCTATTGGACAATCAACAAATATAAGTAAAGGAATGAATGTAATTGAATTGTATGCCTTTGTCAGATGCCTTTTTGAATAAATGATTTGAATCAGTGAAAAACAAACAATGAAAAGTATGAAATCAAGTGATCTGAATTACTTTGGAAAGTATAGTTATTATTCCAATGGTGTGAGGCAAAATAATGAATAAATGCCCAGTAAGGAAAGTATCGACTATTTGAAAATCTTTGGCTAGTTGAATTCTGTTTTAATGATTCCAGCCAATGTTTGAATTAAAATAGTAAAACCTTGAGCTCAAAATGGTTTTACCCTATGAGTGAATCAGAGATGCCTTTGTTTTCCTTCTATAAAATGAATTGAGCTCATTTACTTTATGTGGTCGTGTACTTCTGGGTGATGGACTCTAGGAAGGAGTGAGAGAGAAGTGGTCATTTATAACTGGTGTGTGTGTGTGTGTGTACACACGCGTGTGTGTATGTTTTATGGATTAGAAGGAATGTTAGGCTAGAAGGCACACTGTCTGAAGGGCTCTGAACTGGGTGCCCTCACTAGATACAGACCTGTCTCAAATTCTTCTGCGGTTTGCTGAGTTACGAGAAGCTGGTTGTGGTTTTGTCTCAGGTAGGAATGCTTTCTGACAGCGCTGTTTCCCCAACCCTGGGCACTCTTTTCTACATCACAGGAAGACAGTATTCTCATCCCTGGCCCATTATGGACTTTTCCTGCTTAGTGTGTAGTACAGGTTTCTTATTAAAGAGTCAAGTAATGGTCAAGTCTATAGCTGTCTATTAAGGTGAATTAGGGTTAAACATAGGCTAAAAGCATGATATCTCTGAGATGTAAGTTTTACCATATCAGAGTTAAGTTAAAAAAAAAACTATTTGTTTTAAGTAATATTATTTTCTCAAAATGTTCCAAAATTCAAATGCTATAAAAGGTTACACAGTGAAAAATCTCCCTCCCACCCCTGTCCTCTAGATTCCTGGATTCCTTTCCTAGGTAGTCAGTTATACCAGTTTCTCATCTATCCATCTAGGGAGAGTATTTGTATACATATATATACTTTACATGTATACAATATACGTTTATATGTGTGTGTGCGTATGGTATGATTTCCACATATTAAAAATATATACAAATGGCAGAAAATTATGTTATTCTACACTTTATTTCTGTAGTTGAGAAAGCCCTATGGATATGGTATATTGTTTTGTTTTTGTTTTTGTTTTTTAGCAGAGATTGAAGCTGGGCTGTCTGAGTTCAAAATTTGGCTAAATCATATATTAGCTATGTAAGCTCAGGAAAGTTAGCTAACCTCTCCGCACCTTAGTTTCTTCATCTGTAAAGTGAAAAATGTAGTAATTTATACCTGATCATGTTATTGTGAATGAGACAATTTAATATGCCTGTTAAGCAGTTAGCACTGTCTCTGTCACATTAAAACCACCTAATGTTCCTAGCAATTGTTGCTGTTATTGATCAAATTATTTTTTGATCTTGTAGATCATTCCCATGTTAGTATGTAAAGAGTTTCTCACTTTTTATGCTTGCATAGCATTCTGGTGTACAGAATTTTAAAATGTATTAACCATACGGTATTTAATTTTCCCCCCAATGTTTTGGTATTGCAAAAAATGCTAAAGTAAATAACTTTTCATGTTGATCATTCCAGACATGCCAAGTATATTTGTAGCATACATCATGCAAAATAAAATCGCTTGGTCACATGGTGTATGCGTTTATATATGATTTTGGGTATTACCAAACTTCTCTCCATCGTCCTCACCTGCAGTGCAGGAAAGTGTTGCCCACAACCTCATCACCTCCTTAGTAAATGATAATTTGTATCTGTGTAGTTTACATGTGCATTTTCCTGGTTAAGAATGAGTTTGAGAATAGCTCTATGTGCTTAAGAGACATTTATATTTCTTTTTTGGTAAACTTTCTGCTCCAGTAAGTTGCCCATTTTTTCCTATTGTGATGTTGCTATTTATATTTATATAAGCTTATTATGTTTTAGAAAGATAGCTGTTACAACTATTTTCTCCTGTCATTAGTTTTTTTTTTTTTTTTCCTTTTGGCTTCACTTGAAATTTTTGCCATGCTCAACATTTTTATTTTCATATAATTGAATTATTTTCTTTTTTCTTTTATGAGTTTGATGTTTTATCTTCTAGGAAAAAAGTTTAAATGAATTGCAGTTAAAGTCTATAGATTCTTGGGACTCAGTTTTGAGTTATCATTAAATCTGGCTTCATTTCTTCCTTATCTGAATTTAAGTTGGGTGAGGGCAGAATTTGCGTGAATTAACTCAGATACATTATTTTATATGAACTAATATATTTAGTCCCCATAACATTTCAAAGATGTTTGTACAACTATCATTCCCATCTTACAGAGGAGTAAACTGAGAATCAGAGAGGTTGAGTCACTGGCTTAAGCCCAAACAGCTACTAAGTTAAAGTGCCAAGATTTTAGCCTATGTGCTAGGCTGTGTGGAAGGTAAAATCAATGAAAGCTAATCAATTTTTCTGTAGAGCAGATTCAATCGTCACAATCTGTGAACAAAGAACGCCATAATCACCCTTTCTCAAGCCCCAACTCTGATTCAACATAGATGTACCAGCCTGGGAAAGCATATATTTTGAGAGTACATTTTTTTCAAAGTCATATTTACAAATGTCTCAAGCTGAGTATGTTGGATACTTTTTCTCCTCGTACAGTGATGTAAAGAAAAGGGGAATGTTTCTCTTTCTCTTCCTATACCAAGAGAAGTTTGCATGCCACCCCTTCTAGATTTATCTTTGGAGTTGAGCTTAAGCCATCAGTAAAGTTGAAACCTAATGGTGACCTAGATCTTAGAACTACATAGCAGTGGGCTTAGGCATGGGCAGCACCAAGAAGAATGACACTGAGTCTTTAAGGTCTACTGTGCCTCCCCATTTGGAATTGCAGGAGAAAATTCCGGTGCTGCATTTGATTGGCAATGGCATCTGCACAGAAAGAGACCAAAAGAGGTCCTCAAAGTAGGGACATATTGGCACTGCCTTCTTAAGCTAAGTTTCTGGTTAACAAAGTGATCAATCGTATTATTTGTTCCAATTAAATATTCATATGAAACAAAACAAAAATACTACCTTTGCACATTTTACACAATAAGTGCATCTCGGAAGCTCATCTTTGTGGCAACCTCGATGTTCCTATTCCAAGGAGGATCATTAATCGTTTCATTGAGTGTTGGCTATGTTTATCATTTTTTCACACCAGAAACGTTTTTTTCATTATTTTAAAGTGAGTAATTCTAACATTGTTAGTAAGCATTAAAATAAAATCTTTCAGACTTTTAGTCCTTACTGTAGATTTGATATCTCTGGGAGTAAGCTTTCAATTTTCTATGCACAGCACCACTGATGAAATATGGGAAATTAACCCCTATTTATTCAATAGGATAAACCTGCTACTTGCTAAGAAATATGAACCCTTGAACTCTAGCACACAGAGAGCTTTTTGCAGGGCATCGTGCAGAGCTTTAATAGCTTATCATCACAAGATGTTAAGGAGAGCTAGGAGAGGGACCAAAAAGTGTAAGGTAGAAATTAGAATCATGTTTTAAGGTCTAATGTGTTATCCCATTTGGAATTGCAGAAAATTCCGGTGCTGCATTTGATGGGCAATGCTATCTCATGTCCCAGACTTAAAATATAGATTTAGGTTGAGTATTACTCTTTCACATAGAACTACTATTTTTTTGTCATCGTGTTTTTGAAGGTCAATTGTAATGTACATTTAAAAGCAATCTTATTAAGATAAAGTTCACATATATAATTCATGCATTTAAAGTATACAATTCAATTTTTAGTATATTCAAAGCTATGTACAACTGTCACCACAGTCAATTTTAGAACATTTTTATTACCCTCATAAGAAACCCAATACACTTTGGCTGTCACCTCCTATACTCCTAAACCCATCTCCTAGCCTTAGGCAACCGCTAACCTACTTTGTGTGTATATAGATTTCCCTCTTCTGGACATTTCATATCAAATGGAATTATATAATATGTGATCTTTTGTGACCACCTTCTTTCACTTAGTATTATGTTTTCAAAGTCCATCTGTGTTGTAACTTGTATCAGTAATTCATTCCTTTTCATAGTCAAATAATCTTCCACTGTATGTGTATACCATATTTTGTTTATCCTTTTATCTGTTGATCGGTATTTGGGTTGCTTCTACATTTTGACTATTGTAAACAACGCTGCTACAGACATTCATGTGTAAGTTTCGATGAGAACATATGTTTTAATTTCTCTTGAATGTGTATATCGAGGAGTGAAATTGTTGATACACTGATAACTCTATGTTTACTCTTTTGAGGAACGTCCAGACTGTTTTTGAAAGTGGCTTCGCTATTTTACATTCCCATCATCGTATTTGAGATTCCAACTTCTCCACCCACTCACCAACAGTTGTTACCTGATTTTTTAATTCTAGCCGTTCTAGGGGCCATGAGTAGTATGCCATTGTAGTTTTTATTTGCTTTTTCCCTGATGACTGTTGATAGCCAGAAAATTTTCTATGCTCATGGCCATTTGTGTATATTCTCTAGAACAAAGTCTTTTGCATCTTTTTTGCCCGTTTTACAAGTGGGTTATTTTTCTTTTTATTATTGAGTTGTAAAAGTTCTTTATATATTCTGGATATGAGTTCCTTATCAGATCTATGATAAACAGCCCCATTCTGTGGGTTGTTGCTTCACTTACTTGATGGTGTCCCTTGAAGCACACAAGTCATTAATTTTGAAGAGTACAATATATATATTTCTTTATCTTGCTGCTTGTTCTTTTGGTGTCATATCTAAGAATATTTTGTCAAATCTAAGGTAATGAAGATATTTGACTATGTTTATGACTTTTAAGATTTTATAACTTTAACTCTTATATTTAGAACTTATATTCATTTTGAGTTAGTTTTTGTATATGGTGTGAGGTAGGGGTACAACTTCTTTATCCTGTATGTGGCTCTTCAATTGTCTTATTATCATTTGTTGTAAAGGCTATTTCCTCACTGAATGATCTTGGCAAAGATTGAAAATCAGTTGACCATATATATGAGTATTTATTTCTGGACTCTCAATTCTATTTCACTCATCTATAAGTCTCTTCTTATACTTTACCATAATTTTGATTACTGCTGCTCTGTAGTAAGTTTTAACATGAGCAAGTGTGAGTTTTACTTTTTTCTCCTTTTTCAGGATTTTTTTTTGGCTAATCTGGGCCCCTTGCAATTCCAGGTTAATTTTTTTTTTTTTTTTTTGAGTTGGAGTCTCACTATGTCGCCCAGACTGGAGTGCAGTGGCCGCTCCCAGCCACCGCAGCCTCAACCTGCTGGGCTCTGGCGATCCTTCTGCCTCAGCCTTCCGAGTAGCTGGAACTACAGGCGCACGCTACCATGCCCTGCTGGTTTTCGATTTATTGTAGAGATGAGGTCTCGCCAAGTTGCCCAGGCGGGTCTCGAACCTGAGGGCTCAGGCAATCCACTCACCTCAGCCTCCCAAAGAGCGGGATTACAGGCTGAGCCACCGAGCCCGGCTTCCAGGTTAATTTTTAAATCAGCTTGTAAATTTCCACATAGAAAAACTGGAATTCTAACAGCAAATCTATGACATTGTCACAAATTCAAATGTCCTCAGGACAAGAACAATTCAGACTGTGTGTAAGCAATAGAGAATGACAGGGCTTGTGGTTAAAATGGAAAATATCAAATTCAAATTTCTTAAAAAATGCTGCTCTGATTTTTAAAAAAGTGCCTGTCAGCTCTTGAGTGGCACACAAGGCTGACGCTCTGCTAAGATCATTATGTGAATTATATAATTAATTCTTTATAATAAATCTTCTGAAGTAGGTGCTTCTATCACATTCACTTTCCCACTGAGAAAACTGAGGTTTAGAGAAGTTGAATTCATTGCAATTAGGAAGTAAATTCAGAATGTGGATACAGGCCTTCTAGTTTCATAATCTGTGATGTTAATCACAATAACATGAAAGCTATATATGCCAGATAGGCAACCAGCTATTTTTTCACTATAAATTAGAAATCATGCAACATTTGGAAACATCAAAAGCAGCATTATCCTACAGACATGGTAACATGAACCACATGTATAATTTTAAATTTTCTTGCAGCCTTATAAAAAAAGTAATAAGAAAGATAAAATTAATTCCAATAATATATATCATTTAATCCAACATATAAAATATTATTGTAGCTTATAATCAATGTAAAAATTATTAATGAGATATTTTTATTTTTTATACTGTCTTGGGAATCTGGTGTTGATTTTATACTTAAATCGCATCTCAATTAAGAGCAGCCACATATAAAGTGCTCAGTAGCCATTTGTGGATTGTGGCTACCATATTTCACAGTAAATATCCGGGTGACTGGCTAAATTTTTAGTATTTCATTTTCCCTTGGTATCTTATCAAGTTATAATTTAATTAAACTCCATTTTCTTGAATATAAAGCAGGAATTCACCCAATATAGTAATTACAGGGAAGGAGCTGCCAGCAGGTGCCTCTCTTCTGATCTCATTAAGAAGTTTGTATGACCTCTCAGCACAAAGAATTTGAGATTCTGTGGATTTATAGCTTAAGTTATATGGGGTTTACACATATGTATTGATGTTACCTAAAATATCCCTTCCTATAACATTCTCTTTATGAACCAGTTTTGTGGATGGAATATTTATATGCCTTTGCTATGAACATAAGCATTATAAAGGAACTATGCTTTGTGCTGCTAACATAAATGGATTTGGAAAGCAAAGTGGAAAAACTATAACTTTATGATAAATGTTACCACCTCCCTTTAATGCATTATTATATTTTACAGTTAAAATAGAATGAAACATTGAGGCACTTGTGCAGAATATATAAAAGCACAGAGGCAGTGAAGGAGACCAAAAATTACATTTAAGCTTATTAATTTATAAAAAAACCCAAAATATTCTCAGACAGCTGCAGCATCAGCTCAAGTGAAAAATAGGCTAACATGTCAGCAACCTCTGCCCCATAATTCTGCCAGGACAAAATTAAACAAAACAATCTCCCCGAATTATTGAAGTTTAAGTTTTTAGGGGTATATCCTACATTATACCTTCAATTTCTATACTAGAACCACCACTGTGTAGCCACATGTCTCTTTACCTCTCTATTGCATAATTGTACACAGATGTACCCAGGGTTATGCAATAGACTTTCTCCTTAAAAATAGAGTACAAATTCTATATTAAAAGACCTTTAAATGTTATGGGGGAGCTTACTATTAAAAAGGTTCTTTTACAATATAATTAATTATCCACTTATTGTCCTCTTTGGCAAGGTAAAATTTTAATATAGGATTTTGTAGTTTTTAAAAATAATGTTTCAGAAAGTATGAAGAAGTAAAAAAGCTATTACCACATGTACACAGTCTAGGCTGCCTCCCTGCACTAGACATTATTCCCTCTCACCTACAAAGAGGTCACTCATGCAATTTTATTTTTCCTGCTATCAGAGATCCTTATCAGCATACAACCTTATTGTTATTTTTCTAACTTAACAACAATAAAAAAGCCCTTAGATAACCCTATTTGACCTCCATTTACCATTCTTTTTCTCCCCTTGACAACAAAATGCCTTCAAAGAGCATTGTACTTGTTGTATTGTACTTGGTGTCTCAAAAGTCCTCTCCTTAGAACTGGTGAGTTCTATGCTTTGTGCCCTTGTCAAAAAGCTTCTATGAGTATTGTTATTAGTTTTCCATAAAAAGAATAGAAACTAAATGATCAAGAGTCTTTCTCATAGAAAGGAAAATAAGCACACGTGTGTTCAGACATTCCTCTTCCCCCATCAAAAATATCTTGTTCACCACTGTATTAGTTTGCTACGGCTGCCATTACAAAGTACCACAAACTGGGTGACTTAGAATAACAGACCTTACTGTCTCCCAGCTTTAGAAGGTGGAAGTCCAAAATCACGTTGTTGGCAGGGACATTCTGTCTCTGAAGGTGCTAGGGAAAGATCTGTTCTATGCTTCTCTCTTACTTACTGGTAGCTTCAGGCATTTCTTGGCTTGTACATGACTGTCTTCCCCCTGTGTCTCTTCAAATGACTATGTCCACATTTCCTGTTTTTATAAGGATATATTGAGTGAGAGTCTGTGCGAATGAACTCATTTTAAATTGATTACCTCCCTGAAGACCTTGTTTCCAGATAAGGTCACATTTTGAACTACTGGGAATTAGAACTTCAATATATCTTTTTTTGAGGAGGGATACAATTCAACTGATAACAACCACAATCCAAAATTTGATTTCACTTTGACCTACCTTCAGGGATATGGATCTCAAATGTTTTAGAGAAGTTTGTTTTGCTCTTCATAACAAGGGCCGAAAATTCATGAAGACTTTATATAAAGTAATTGTTCAGACTTGTTCTTCTATCTGACCTTAGTGTCTCTTATAAAGAAATGCAGAGATTCTATGGAAATTTCTTATTTTGTCCATTCAGCTATTTATCTATCATTATCTACCCATTTATTCAAGCATCTATCCATTAATTTCATAAAAACTTACTGGGCATCTACTATAAATTTAGTATTGTGCAAGGCATTGGGGGATAGAGATATATACTAGCAAGATTCAACGGTCTTTTTTTCAGAGAATTATAATGTAGATAGTAAAACAATGTATAATGAGAAAACTGAAGTAATATTTTAAGATATGTCATATGTTGTTTTGCAGTTTAAGTTGTTAACAGCCATCTGTTCTGAGTGGAACTGTAACTGAACCAAGATGATAGCAAAGTTCTTGACAAAGGTATGGCCTAGATTAGCCCAACATCAACTCTCTTGATTTCTGCTTATGACAAACTTTTTGTTGTTGTTGTTTTCCAAGTGCACACCCCAGCCTGAAGCTTCTTCTCTAGCTTCATCGAGTTCTATGACATTCTTAAACTTCCCAATGCTCCTCTCTCCCA
This sequence comes from Tarsius wallacei, assembly GCA_963574415.1. Classification (NCBI taxonomy): domain Eukaryota; kingdom Metazoa; phylum Chordata; class Mammalia; order Primates; family Tarsiidae; genus Tarsius; species Tarsius wallacei. The sequence goes on from CAUYQG010197034.1 coordinate 9,926, forward strand.
TTGGGGATGAAGGCAAGGTGGTCACGGTGGCACGTGTAGGCCTAGCCCAGTTTAAACTCTGGGACCAATTCCTATGTGAACGGCATCAAGTCACTTAAGCTCTGGACTGGCTCTGACCATCCATAATATTTATATCAACTGGCCTGTTTCTTCCTTCTCACAGTAGCTCTTGCAGAAAGGAGAGACTATCTCCTAAGTTTAGGGTTAGTCTCTTCCATATAATTTCTGGCGACACACAGCCGTCTGTAGGCATAAGAGAATATCTACTGTTTTACTCATCTAATTCTCCATACTCTATGCAATTTGAGCTACTCTTCATTTTTTTAGTGCATTTATTTTATACTTAAAATTATAAGAGTTGGTTTCTGTTACTTCTAAAAAGAACCCTGATTAATACACTCCCTCCTCTGCATCTCAAATTTGAGAAAGTTTCAAGCCTTTCACAGTTCCTAAGGGTATAATATGATATGATTTATTGCCTCCTCCACATTTCCAGAAGGACTCCCTAAATAATTACCCGGTGCCCTGAAAACTGCTGACTTTTTCCGATTGATGCCTGTCAGAGACTCTAATACTCTGCATTCCCACCCTTGTCTGCCATTCATCCTCTCTGATAAAATATGTTGAGAGTATCCCTTGAATAATACCTTGGCCTTTCTTTTTAGGCACATCCCCCTCTGATTCTGTTGGCTGAGTCCAGTATCTCCCACTACTTCCACCTTTATGTCATCAATTATTTTGTGTCTATCAATGCTGCATTTCCTATCTCCTCTTCTCTCTCTTGTGACCCTGGCAGTTCTTCCAGATTGCAATTGTTACTTGCATTACCCCTGCCTGCCATCCTCATCCTCTCAACTTTTACCCAAAACAAATCCTCAGAATCACCTGGGAGAAACCCCACCCAGGATTAAAATCTATTTAATCTGAGTTTTTGGCAGTGGGCCCTGTGGAGGGAGTATATATTTTTATAAATTTCCCAAATTGCTTTATTCATAGCCATTTAGAATATATCTTTTCAATAGTCTTCTCCTCTTTTTTTTATATAGAGTTCTGGATGCTTAACTTTGATTGCCAACATCCAGGGTCACTCCAAAGCCAAGCGATTTGGACTTTCATTCCCTCTAAAGAAGAAATGAATTCTAATCTGTTTTGTGACACCACCGACTAGTCCAGTTCCCCAAGGAATGAGGCCACATAATGCACAGAGTTACATGGGCTTAAGTCTTATAAATAGTCTCTGTCTTCTTTTCAGGCTCCTATTCTCAGTGGTAGACCCATGAACTAATTTGTTTCCCGTGTATCAGATCCCCTCAACTACCCTTTCATATCACCATCCTTCTAAATAGTTATTGACACACTATATTACACCTATTTATATAATTATTTATAATTATACATTTGTCTTTTTCACTATAGGTTCAGGAAATCAGAGGCTGAATTTTTTAAAATGCATAGAATAGTGTCTAGCATATAAGAGACATTCAATAAACATATGTTAAATAAGCGAACAAATATCTTTACCCAGGTATTTAATAGGTCCCTCAAACATAACATGTCTAAAATTTAAAATATTATCTTTTCTTCAAAGTTAACATCTTCTTCTTTATAGGTTGTCTTTAAAAACACACTTTTGTGAATAGAGCTACAACAAACATATGTGTGCAGGTATATTTTTTGTCTGTTTACAATAGCAAAAACATGGAACCAACCATGTTGCCTGTTGAAGCTGGACTGGATTAAAAAAAAGGTGGTACATACACAATGGAATATTATGCAGCCATAAAGAAGGGCAAACATATGGACTTTGCAGCAACTTGGATGGATTTAGAGTTGATCATATTCAGTTATCTATCCCAGAAACAAAGAGCAGAGTACCATATGTTCTCACTCATAAGTGGACCTTGAACAATTATAATGCTATAAGAAAGGGACTGGCAGTAGTGGGAAATTGTCAGGGGAGGGGGAGTGGGATTAGCAGTTGAGGGAAACTGCTAGGGGAGGGAGGGGCATACTTATCAACAAGAGTACTTGCATAATCAACGTTTGTATACCTAACCCTGAATTGTCCCCACATCTTTATAACAAAATAAATAAATAAATAAAAACATACTTTTACTTTAAGAAAAGTTTTAGATTTACAGCATAATTTATCTGTTTAACCATTTCTATGATTTTGCCTCTTTCAGAATGTCATATAAATAGAATAGTATAGCATGCAGTTTTTCAGACTAACTTCTTTCACTTGGCACTCTACACTTAAATCCATCCATGTTTTTGCATTACTTGTTAGCTCATTCCTTTTTATCACTGAATATTACTCTGTATGGGTGTAGCACAGTCACTGGTTACCTATTGGAGGACATCTTGGTTGCTTCTAGATTTTGGCAATTATGAATAAAGCTGCTATAAACATTCGTGTGTAATTTTTGTGCGAACCTGTTTTCAAATCAACTGGAATAAATATCTAGGATACAGTTGCTAGATCAGATTGTTTACTACCTTAAACTGCCAAACAATCACCCAAAAGACTGTTCTATTCTACATTCCCAACAGCAATGAATAAGATTTCCTGGTGCTCCACATCCTTACCAACAACTGGTATTGTCAATTTTTTCTGGATGTCAGCCACACTAACATACGGGCAGTGGTATCTGTATTGTTTTAACTTGCATTTCCCTAATGACAAATGATGAGCCATGGTTTGTCTTTGAATGTTTCATAAACTGCCTTTAAAGGCAAGGGCTTGCTATATATCTTATTCAGTTCCGTGTTCCTAGTTCCCAGACTACCTGGCACAGAGCAGTAATTCATTAAATGTGTCAGCTGACTAACTAACTAGGGATTAAGGGTTAGTGGGCAGTTATGGTCATCCTGTATTTTGCCCATTCAAAACTTCGTTAAAACAGTGCTATTAGAATAGTAGCTTGATGATATGCTTGCAGATATCAACTATGGGAAGTTAAAAAATAAATATGAGCTCCATTCATTCATTTATTCTCTAGTGTTGTCTGAATACTACAGGCTAAATGCTTCTCCCTCTGCCCTACTCCTCATTCATCTCCTATTCTAGAAGTTATAATGAGACCTGCAAAGCATTTGCTTGTTTATTTCACCTAGCACGGGACTATTTGTATTTTCAAAAATGATGGAGATAAAATCCACCTCTTTCTTCATTAACAAACTCCACATTTGGTCTCAGTGGAATACTCTTTATAGCTGTCTCAAATATTCATGCATACTCTCTGAGGATTTTATTCTTTTCTAGAATGCAAGTACATAAAGGCTTAAGAGTGTGTTTTCAGGAAGACATACATAACCGGGGGGAAAAAAAAAACTAAATCCTAAATACATGTAATTACGAAACTATACCAGGCACCCTTCCACATACTCACAAATCCAATGATTTGCTTTGCTGAAAGGCTATTGACTCACATGACTCACACATCATTTGTTTGGCTATAGCATTATAGTATTACTCTGGAGATCTCTCTCTCTCTCTCTCTCTCTCTCTCTCAAAACCCTTTTATTTTAATAATCCCAAAAAGGCTACTGGGTCTGAGTTGGTGGATATTGAATACACTTGGGGGAGGGAGGACCTAGAGAGCCTGTGAAAGCATTTCAACTCTCAAGCAAGCCACACATGAGGCACTGAGAGTCTACTGGACCCTTCTTGGGAATTTCAGGATCATGATCTTAGAAGATACACTGTGAGCCAAGCTTAGTGCCTAATGGAGTAACGCTTTAGCTCCTGGTTCATGATCAGAATTACTTCAGTTACAGTTTTGCTCCTGTCTTAAGATTTTAATCCCTTTACAGAATCACCATGAGAAATTTGTATTATACTCAGATGAGGTACTTCTAAGAGAAGGTCTGAAAGGTGTTCATGAGGCTATCAAATGACTAAAGCTTAAAAGAGAGGTACAGGGAAGGGAGAGAATAGGAGGAAGAGAAAAAGGATTCAACTTCTAGGAGTAGCTTTGCTTTCCCATAAGCAAATCCCATCGCTAGCATTGCTCTTATTCTTTGATAATTATGATAATATTAATACAAACTGCAATAACGTGCTATTTTTATCTAAACTTATACTGGGTCCAAAAACTTCTTCATCTCCTAGTTGCCATAAACTCTTGTAAGTGATCTTCAGTTGGCATAAGTGAATTATGGTCTTAGGAAAAATGTTTAACATGAAATTAATTATGGATTCTGGCATGTTCTTTTTCTATTCCCCTAAGTTTGAAGTCCTTCTTAGTTTGATCCTGTGAGCTTTTTGTGCTGTTCTCCTGTTGTACTGTCCTATAAGTTCTCCTCTGCTCATGTCTTCATATATTTAACACTTTTCTTCTTCTTTTCTTTGTTTGCCTGTTCCTCTATCAAGAATGCTCTCCCTCCAAAATATCTGAATGCTCTGATTTCCCTTTGGGTTCTTGCGGGGCATATCCTCTTTCTTCCCCAGGCAAGCTTAGTGGTGGTAAAAGCAGGCATTGGTCCTTGCCAAGGCATGCTCATCTGTTAAGGTACTTAATAGTTTCTGTGTTATTTTATACTTAATTGTCTTTTTGCTTCTCCCACTCCCATTAGATTATGTATGTGTGTATGATTCATCCTTGCATCTGCCAGAGCTCCTCCCCTAAATTCTATGTTCACTTAATATCTGTTGGATGAATGTATAAATGAATGAATGCATAAACAGATGAGTATGCTCAGAGATTTATGGATTCAACTCTCCCTTTCACCCAGCCACTTTTGAAACCAGGTTCACAAGTTTGTTTTTATTTGTGGAAAATCAATATGCTTTTTCTCTTTCCTACAATATTTCCAGGAGGCACAGAGAAAAACTGGCCTTGAGACCTTAATGAAGCAAGTAGCCATGTTGGAGAAGCCTATGTGGCAAATAACTGTAGATGAGCCCAGGAATTGCAGGTACCCTATAAAACCTGAGGAAGGCCTTTAGCCAATATCCAGAAGAAAATGTGGGACCCTCAGTCATACAACTGCAAGGAAATGAATTCTGCCAATATCTCGAATGAGCTTGGAAGCAGATATTTTTCCCAGTTGAGCCTTTTGATGAAAATGCATTCTATCCATGAAAGATAAAAACTAAGAAAGAAATGCATCCTGATCAATACCTTGATTACAGAGTTGTAAGACCCTGAACAGAAGACCCAGGAAAGCTGTACATGGAATCTTAACCCCTGGAAGCAGATATTTAGTTTTTTGTTGTTTTAAGCCTCTAAGTTTAGAGGAATTGTTTTATACAGCAATAGAAAATTAATACAACACTTTTGGTCATCCACACAATATGGGGATTGTATCTTTAGACTTGTGTTTTACAGCTGATAGCATCCTAAATGATACCCCTTCCCAAGGATTACAGTGTCCCAAGTCAGGAAGAAGAGAAACAACTGTATATATAAGAGACTTCTCACATGTCTCCTTTTCAAGAACAAAGAAATGTTTTCCAGAGCTTCCCCTCCCTAACTAATGGTTTTGACCTCTCATCTCCTTGTACAGTATTGCACCTCATGTCTATTCCTAAACTGATCCCTGCTGAAAGGAATGTTAATATCGTGATCACTTTGGACAAAATCAGATTTATCCCCTGGTCCTAGAGAGAGCCCAGCCACTTCTGTCACATGTGACTACCTGCAAATTAGGCAAAACTGGGGTTTTCAGCAGGTAATGTTACTGGGTGGGCATTTGCAACGTCTGAATCAGCAAGAACAGTGTGGTTCTAGTTTTTCCACTTGCAAAAGTAGGGATCTAGATTAGTTAAAGCTCTGTAGAAAATTAGGCCTCTAGATTAGTCCTAGCTTTGTAGAAGGATTTGAACATTGGCCGGGCATGGTGTTTCAAGCCTGTAATCCCAGCACTTTGGGAGACCAAAGGGGGAGAATTGCTTGAGTCCAGAAGTGAGACCAGCCTAGGCAACATAATAAGACCTCATCTCTACAAAAATAGGAATAAAATAAGCCTGGCATGATGCTGTGTGCCTGTAGTCCCAACTATTCCAGGCTGAGGTGGAAGGATGGCTTGAGCCCAGGTGTTTTGAGGCTGCTGTGAGCCATTATGATCATGCCACTGTACTCCAGCTTTGGTGACAGAGTGAGACAAAAAAAAAACAACAACTAAATTCAAAAGACTCAAAAAACAAAACAAAACACTGTTGAGAAGGATTCTGTGACAATGCCTAGGATCAGGCAGGAAGTACTACAGGGATAATCAGCAGTGTCTGTTGTGGGTACAGGATGGAGAAATTATGCACAATTATGATTATAATGTTTAGAGACAACTATGTGAAAATATAAAGTTTGTTATTTAAAAGTATAGATTACAAAGTCATACTATATTCAAAACTGGACTCTCCTACTCTATAAAGGTGGTCATTGGCATTTTACTTAATTCTTCTGTGCAACAGTTTTTTCAGATGTGTGAATAAAAACACCAAGTAAGAATTAAATAAGACAGGGCATGTAAAAATTCATAGCCCAGTGCTAAAATGTATGTGTGTTATGAGCACAGTATAGGTACTTAACAGATGTTATCTATTATTATTCAGAGGCACAATGACCACCATGTTGGTGATTTAAAAGAAGGATTTTTTAAATGGAAGAGAGTGACATCAGCAAGATGGCAGAATAGGATTTTACAGTGCTCATCCTTGGCAGAAATGTCAATTTGAACAACTTTGCAGACATGAAAATACTTTCACAAAAGCTAAGGAATCCAGGTAAGACATGACAGCACCTGAATGGGGCAAAAAAATAACAAAAGTCACATCAGAGAGGGCAGGAAGGAGAGTTAAAGACTATCAACCCCTCCTCCAAGCCCAAGTAGCGCAGCATCGAGAAAGGCGAGTGAAGTAAGCACCCAGCTTTGCTGCGGACGCTAACATTTGACTGCCCCAGGCACCAATATACTCTGGATCCGGGCCTGTTCCAGTAGACCTAGGGTCTGGATAGTCCCCATGGATGCAGGCCTTAGGAACACCTCTGCAGACTCAGTTACCCCATGGACCCAGAACTCAACCGGTCACCATGATTCCAGGTACCTGGCCTGCCCTCTTGGACTTAGGATCGAAACCTGCCCCTGTGAACCTAGACTTCAGATAGTCCCCACAGATTCAGGCTTCAGTAGCCTTCTTCTTTAGTGATCCAGGTTCCAGGTCCATCATCATAGACTAAGACACCAGGCCTGCCCATGCAGACCCAAGCTTCATCTCTCTCCCAGTGAACCCAGACTGTCCAGTTATGAAATAATTTGAATGAGACAAAGAAATGAAGCTATAGCTCACGTTTTTGGATTGAAAACATTAATATTGCTAAAGTGTTCACACAACCCAAAGTGACCTACAGATTCAGTGCAACTTTTATCAAAATTTGAATGGCATTTTTCACAGAAAATTTTTTTAAAGTTCCAAAATTTACATGGAATCACAAAATCACCCGGTTGTTGGGAATGTAAACTGGTACAATCCTTACAGAAAAACTGTGTGTCGCTTCCTCAAAAATTAAAAAGAGAACTATCATACGATCCAGCAATACCACTTCTGGGTATATATCTAAAAAAATGAAATCAGTGTGTTGAATAGATATCTCAACTCCTGTGTTCATCGCAGAATTATACACAATAGTCAAGATATGGAAATAACCTAAAGTTTTAATGACGGGTGAATACATAAAGAAAATGTGATATGCACACCATGAAATATTATTCAGCCTTAAGAAAAGAAGAAAATCTTGCTATTTGCAACAACATGGATAAACCTGGAGGAAACTATGCTAAGTGAAATAAGCCAGACACAGAAAGATAAATACTACATGATCTCACTTACATGTGAAATTTTAAAAAGTCAAATGTGTAAAAGCAAAGAGGAAACAGTGATGCCAGGGGCTTGGGGGAGGAGGAATTGAGGAAATGTTAGTCAAAAGTTACAACATTTCAGTTGGGCAAGATAAATACGTTGTAAAGACTTAATAAACAGCATGATGACTAGAGTTAACAAATTCTATTGTACACTCGAAATTTGCTAAGAGAGTATATCTTCAATATTCTAACCAAATACAAAAATAATAACTATGTGAAGTGATGAATATGTTAATTACTTGATTGTGGTAATCGTTTTACAATGCATGCATATATCAAAATATCATGTTGTGAGTAGTAATTCATACAATTTTTATTTGACAATTTACGACAAAGTATGGCATAACTGCCAAAGTATTGAAGCTGGTGACTATTCACCTCTGGTAACTGATTTATACATTACACATAAACACAAGTTTTTCCCCTCCTGCCATGAATTACGTTTCATCATAATTATGACCTGATGCATATAAACTTGAAAAATTATTGTATTCCAAAAATAATTTTACAATCTATTTCATGCATCTAATAACCATAGAGTCTTAATCATTTTAAAAAGAGGGGTGTTGACTTCTACCCTTGTTCTGAACTTCCTACTGTTTTTCATAGAAGATTGCCATCTCTTTGTCTCCAACATTCCATGAACCTCAAAAGTCTATTCATGTAATAGAGGTGGACATTTGGAGGATTCTGTGGGTTGTATAATTGGCTTTAATTTTCCTTAATCCTAAATAAAGGGTACTTTGTCAATCTCAGTTTTAAGATACAACAGTATATCTTCCACTACTAGAGTTCTAAAATTAGAAATTTTTCGTAAAATATATTTCAAATACAGAGTGATTGCAAAATATTAGGCCTTTCTTTTTGTGCAAATGCCATAGGCAGCACATGACCCCATACCTGCTATTACCTCTATGTATTTCCTGAATAAATATCTAGAGTTTGATATTCTATCATCAGCATGTAACTCATCACCTTAAAGGCACGATTAAACTAGGGAATCACAAAAGCCATTGGTACAAAATACAGGCATATAAGCACAACAAAGGAAAATTTTCTGTCAAAGCAATGCCAAATTAATTTGCTCCTCTGTACTTAATCATGCATGATAGGTTTTATTGCTGTTTCTATAATCTTACTTTTATTAAGACTGCTATCAAACTCAGAATCCAAGGATTTTATTAGCACAGGTGCCTAACAAATAAAAAACAAAACATATTTATGCATAGGAATTAGGAGTCATAGCTAATGACTTAATTTTTATTTTTGCCATTAGAATACATATGTGAGAAATTCTTATGGCAAATATCTTAATGCCTTTAAAATGGAAATATTAATATCGGTATGTGGGTTCCCACCACTACTCTGTCCCACAATAGCTCTTTAAAAAAATGTCCCCCAAAGCCTCATTTGACATAATTTTCAGAGAACCACATGTGTGAAAACACAAAGACCACGCATGCTGATACAGAGACTTGAAATGACAATCATCAGAAAGTGAAAATGACCATGAACAAAGTCAAACAGAGCAAACACTCAACACAGAAAAACACTGTTCAATTTGCCTTTTGTACTCAGGAATTCCATAGCTTGGAAGAGATTCCGGCAAGTAAAGTGTCAAGAGGTGTCTTGGAAGAATTTATTCCCAGCCATATGATTTCCACAGGCACTTCCCTTAAGTCACCCTGAATAGGTATACGTAAGAAAAAGGGTTGGCTTCTTGTGCAAAAGTAGCTTTAAGACAAAATTTCAGAGATAAAACCATAAAACACTTAAGGATAACCTCAACAAGGAAAGCCTCAAAAAATATACTAACGAAAGTCAAAGATCCTATCAAAAGACACAACTGCAACAAATCAAAAATTATGCCATAGTTTTGAATGGGAAGGCGATATCATAGAAAAGTCCTAATGTTGTATTTAATGTCATTACAATTAGAATTTAAGCTTTGGGAGGGAGATATATAAAGGGAAAATAAATTCAAGATGATAGTTGAGACTAGTAAGAAAAGCAGACTAGTGAGGGCAGACTTGGTTTAGCCAATAACAAAATGCCATAGTAACCAGCCAAATATAGTAACAGCAAAACACTAGGCAAATAGGTCAGTAGAAGAGAATAAAAAGTATAGAGAAAATGTTGCTATTATACAAACATTTGATCTATAAAATACTACAATTCAGAGAAAAAAAGGTTACCTAATAAATGGTGGTAGTACAAATGATTGCCAGTCGGATATCAAAAATTCACATGAATTAATTGCTTTAATCATCTTCAAAAATAAAATAATAAATATATATGTGTATATATGTATATATATAAATACAGACATGTACCACCACACCTAGATGATTTTTTAAATTTTTTTGTAGAGACAAGGTCTCATTCTGTTTCCCAGACTGGCAATCAGCATTTGTTATTTGATATCATAGGAAAAAAAATATAAAACTATGCAGACATTGGAATAAAAAATGCTTTTTCAATGAGAAAGCATAGTTTTCTAATCTCCTAATAATATTCATTGCCCTCCTTAGTCCTGTAGCAACTTTCTGAGGCCCTCTCCACGGCACCAGAATTCTTCAGTACATACAGGTCCAGCCACACCACAAATTTGTCTAACCTTGGCAGCCTGCTGTAATGCCTCTAAAAGGATGTTTCATGTACTAAAAAATCTTCGTTTCAGAAGCAAGCCTTTACCCGAGGTTATGTTAACCCATCTTCCAATGTGCTAGTTAAAAATGTATACATTGTTTTTCTTTTTCCAATTAGCATGTGTTGAGACCTTATTTATTTATTTATTTATTTATTGAGTTGGAGTCTCACTCTGTCGCCCAGATTGGAGTGCAGTGGCCGCTCCAGGCCACTGCAGCCTCGACCTGCTGGGCTCCGGCGATCCTTCCACCTCAGCCTTCCAAGTAGCTGGAACTACAGGCACGTGCTACCACGCCCGGCTAATTTTTTGGTTTGTTGTAGAGATGAGGTCTTGCCAAGTTGCCCAGGCAGGTCTCGAACCCGCGGGCTCAGGCAATCCACTCACCTCAGCCTCCCAAAGCATGGGATTACAGGCTGAGCCACCGAGCCCGGCTATGTTGAGTTCTATCTTGATCATACGTGACTTTGTTCCGAATGTTCTGGGGATTACTAAGAAATATCATCTGGGGCAGCTATTCCTCATCTTCTCCCCCAGTCCCTGCCTCTTACCCCCACCCATCTCCATCCCCCTCTTTGCTCTCCTCCCCACCCTGGCTGGTAATTAAGACTTACAATCAATTTCACCTTGAAATAAAGCAAAAGTACACAAACCAGTTGAAGTGACATCGGTGTCAAAGAACAGTGTTAGACGATCTTAGGCCAAACCCCTATCTTCTCATCGGGATCAGAGCAAAACCTAACCTGTCTTCCAGTTTCTCGTGTTACCAATGTCCTTTGACCCCTGCATTTTTTTTTTCACACCACAGAGTTTGATTCAAAACTGTATACTACATTATTTCCCTTTTCTGTTTTCAACCTGCCATGAGTTACCTTCCCTTCTAGAATAAAATGTAAGTCTTACCTGCTGTTAACTCTGCCTCTTTTTTCTGATTTTGTGTTGTACTCAAATTCCCAGCACTCACTGGACTTTGGCTACACTGGCTTCCTTGATGTTTCTTGAACACATTGTGCATGTAAATATCTCAGGGCTCTTCTCTCTGCTTTGAACACTCTTCTCTTCACCCATACATTCACAAGTTACCCTTACTGAAGTCTTGGCTCAGTGGTACCTCTTTATAGAGGACTTTCTTGACCACTCTACTAAAATGGTGATCTTTTTCCATACATCTTCGTCCCTTTGCCCAGTTTTATTTTTCTCCTTAGCACTACCTGACATTTATAAATATTTAGGTATTGATTTCCTGTTTCTTCCATTAGAGCATAAATTATATTAAGGTAGGGAGCTTGTCTTACATATCGTTTCATACTCAAGATCTGGAATAGTAAACTATGTCACTAAATGTGGAATGAGCAGTGCTAGTTCACAGGTAGCCACTGTGCACTTGAAATTGCCAGAGAAGGCCTCAAAGGAGGTTTTAAAAAGCTGAATGGGAAGGATGGGTAGGTAACCTTTACCTATCAATAACCTTCAATAACAGATCAATGGTCTAAAGTTGTGGAACATTATTGGGATTAAAAAAAAAAAATCCCTGGGTATGTCAAGGCTACAGTTTTGAAGGGTTTTATGCTTTAACGTCTCTTTTGGCCAAGTTCAGGCCAACACACTTAAATAAACGAAACAAAATACAATCAATACTCCAGGCACACATGCTGTCTTAAATGTAAATTATTCACTGATCGGAGCCGCTGATGACTAGACTTGCACATGAGGATGCTGGCAATGCAGTAGGCCATACTTGAAATGTTGCAGGGAATAGCCTTGGCAAAACAAAGCCTGTGGCAGGGACAAGTGCTGTTCTTTGAATAATGAGTTGTTTCTTTGAATAACACATCTGGAGAAAACCTGAACTATTTTTAATTAATTAATTTATTTATTTTTAGATCAAAACATTTATTTTTTGTAAAAATACGGAACACTTCATCCTTACGCAGGGGTCATGCTAATGTTCTCTGAAGATTTATCTCATTATCTAATTTATCTTCCTTACAATTTTAGTATATGTGCTGCTGAAGTGAGCACTTGGACTGCTTTTTAAAGCAGATCTACTACTAACCAAACTGAAAAGTACCCATGATTTGCCTGTGGTCTTGTTTTTGGAAGGACTGAAAAGTTGGCCTGGCATCAGTGGACAGTGTCTCCAGGGGCATGGCAGGGCGGACCCCTTGGGAGGCAAGTGAAGGTGGAATACATTTGTATTCCAGACATCACGTTCACTTGAATTGTAGAAATCAAGCTTCCAGTTATGCTAGTCTTTGCAGGGATATGGACTTTCATTATGCTTAAATACCCTACTGAGAACACACACTTTTAAATTAATGTGCATTGAATTTGGGAGACAGGGTGACAGAGTGGAAAGTGCACAGATGCCAGGATTGGACTGTGCTGCCTTTATGCCTCAACTGAAATATAGTGGCTGTGTGATGTTGGAAAAATTGCTTAACTTTTTGGTAGCCTCAAATTTTACTTTTTTTTTTTCATTCAAGAAAGGGGACCGTTGTAAGGATTAAATACCTAGCAGAGTATTTGGCTCAAGATAGGAATTTATTAAATACAGTAGTAAAAGTAGCAGTAGCCATTTTTTATTAAATAATTACTATGAACCAGACACCAAAAAATATTTTACATTTATTACCTCAATTAATCCCAACAACACTGCTGCAAAGTAAGTATAGCCATTATCTTTACTTAATAAACTGAACAGGTTTGGAAACTGAGATTCCAAAAAGGTTAACCAATTTTTCCAAGTTCCCAATGAACGTCAGTGGTAAAGTCTGGGATTATATCCAGGATATATGACTGAACTTGAATCTATACTTTCAATCACTCTATCAAACTTTCTTTCAAAATAATAGGAAATTTGTAGTAATTATAATTAATGAACTATATCATTATTCTTTAAGCACATTGGTTTGATCATATAACAAAATGGAAGGGAACTAGTTCATTTAACAACCAGAATTTATCGAGTCACTTCTATTCTCCAGGTGCCGTGTTTACATATATTTTCTCACTTAATTTTCACAACTCTGAGGTGGATATAATTATCCTACATTTTCCAAGTGATGAAACTGAGACTTGCAGAGACTTAAAGCATTTGTTTTGAGTAATTACACAACTAGGAGCCAGGATTAGAATATATAGGAATAGAATATATATAAAGCTCATGGGAAGCAGTGGGGCAAAGGGAACTGGAGAGTTAACACTCAAAGAGGAAAGAGTGATGACTAGAAGTGTGGAGGAAAACTAGGTAGGACCTGTGATTGAGGGTATTGGATGCCTTACTATGGAACTTAGACTTTGTCTTAAGTAATGATTTTTCAAACAGGGAATTCACTATAAAAAGGTCTCTCTGACATCAAGGTAGTGGATTGATTAGGTTGCTCAGTATGGCCCAGAAACATGGCATAGACTATTTTGTTTTGTTTTTTCCTCATCAATCCCATTTCCTCTTCTGAAAACCAGTGAAGACTCAGTTTCCCAGCAGTTAGGTTGAGTCCATGTAACTGAGATCTAGTGAAAATAATGTATACCATTTCCAGTATACATTAATAATAATAACACTATTAATCATTATTAGTAATACATACAGTTCTGATCATACATCACCCTGGACCGTCCTCCACACTCTTGCTTTCCTTTCCCAATGGAAATGGTGAATTTCTGATTCATCACTAGAGAAAAGATTCTCAGTAGAACCACCAACTTTCACTACTCTTTGCAAGATCAATATAAACAAAACAAAATAGGCTTATGTTAAGAAGTTAAAGTCTGGGGCTTTATTTGTTGTAGTCACTTCTTTTCTGTCCTATCCTGACTAGTTACTTGTCTATATTCTCTCCACAGGAGAAAAAGCACATCCTACAGAGCATGGGCAATAGAGAGGGAGAATGGGAAAGGATTGTCTCCCTTTCTCAGATGGCACACAATCTCACATCATTCTGTTTTTTTCTAAATTTATGTTATTTTAAAGATGTGGAGTGCAATTCAGGATTAGGTATACAAATAGTCACTGTACAGGTAAAGTTTGGGCCTCCCTTTGGTTCCCGCTTTGCCTGGTTTGAGATCAGTACCCTGCTGCCCACCCACTGGCAGTTTCCAGCTGCCACCAATTCCTTTCTTATAGTATTATGTTAAATGTTCAGAGTCCACTTATGAGTGGAGCATCATCTATTTTTTTCAAGGTAGGTAGTATTTTTGGTTCTAGCACTTTTAGAGACGTTTCTTAAGAGCAAAGTGCCTTGATTCCGCCAGCATGATAGTCAGCCTTCAAGATGGCCTTCAATAATCTTTTCTCCCTGGCGTTCATGTCTTTGTGTATTCCTCTTTCCCACTGAATCAGGGCTGACCTGTGTGACCAGGAGAATATTGTGGAAATGATAGTATGTGACTGTAGGTAACAAAATGCATTGCAGTTTCTACTTTGATTTTTTAGATTATTCACTCTAGGAGAAGCTTGGTACCATCCTATGAAGACACTCAAGCAATCCCATGGGGAAGCCCATGTAAAGATGAACTTGGTCTTCTGCAATATTCAGCACTATCTTGCCAGCTATGTGAGTGAGCCACATTGTAAGAGGATCAATCCTTCAGCCCCAGTCAAACCTTCAGATTACTCCAGCCCCAAGCCTCTTGAGTTGTTCTGCTGAGGCTCTAGATAGTTTAGAGCAGAGATAGCTACTTCCATTATGCCCTTTCTGAATTCATGACTTTTAAGGTATAGTGTTGTTACTTCTTTCCTAGTTTGAATTATCTTCAAAGTCAAATGGAATTAGAGAGTGTTCTCTTGTTTTAGACACGTGTTCCTTGTAACAGACTAAAATAACATCCCTTTCTATGGGAGCAGGCTGAGGATTCTCCTCGGCAAACCATCTTCTTTGTTTTAAAAACTGCAATCAAGCAGTTAGGCAGTGTAAAGCTTACTGGATACAAAGTCAAATGACCTTGTCTCCAACCTTGACTTTACCTCTAAATAGATTGATAACCTTGAAGAAGTAACCTAATATTTCTCTATCTATAAAATTCAGGTGATGCCGGTGATGCTTAGATGTAAGGAACAAGAGTGTTGTGGGACTCAAAGTAGATAATACAATGGGACTGTTTTTAGTAAAGTATAAAAGTTTACATCCACATTTCATTCAAAGGCTATGTATTGAGTATTCTTGGTCAAGTAGTAGTCTAGGCTTTAGAAATATAGCAGCAAATAAATCAAAGGTCATGCCCTCATAAAGGTTACACTCTAATGCAGGTAAAATGTAGTGAATTCGTTTTCTATTGCTACTGTAACAAATTATCGCACAGTTACTAAAAACAATATAAATGTATTATTTTATTGTTCTGTATGTTAGAAATCCAACATGAATGTCATCTGGCTAAAATCAAGGTGTCAGCAAACCTGCCTTCCTTCTACTTCCTTCCTTTTTACAGCTTTTAAAGAAGCTGCCTATATTCACTGGCTCATGGTCTCCTTTATGCATCTTCAAACCTGGCAACATTGCCTCTTTCTGACCAGTCTTCCACAGTTCCATTTCTCTTTGGTTCTCCTCTTCCTCTTCCCTTTTCTCCTTTTTATGATTACATTGGGCCCACCTGGACAATCCATACTCATCTTATCATTTTAAGGTTGTTAAATTAATTACACCTGCAAAGTTCCTTTTGCCATTCAATGGCACATATTCACAGGTTCTAGGAATCGAAGCATGGATATCTGTAGGAGCCATTATTCAGCCTACCACACACAGTAGACTTTATTTTGAGTAGAAATGTTTGAAATGACTGCCCGCTCTTCAGTTTATATTAATACAGCCAAACCATTTGCCATACCTCATGATTTTATTCTTGTCATTTTGTTTTGCACCCTAGGCTTATGCCTCACAAGGCAGATTAGATTTTGACTAAGAAATGATTCCTTCCCAATTCTATCTAGGATTTTGCAGTTGTTTTTCCTCTCAAACTATTGGGAGGTGGGAGTGAAAAAGAACCTGGTAGCCAGAGGAAAAAATGTCAATCCATTTATTATTCCTATGTAAAGCCTGCATGCATGATATCTTATTCATTGACCTGGATCAGGACCGGTGTTGAAATTTCATTGCTGAGATGTGATGCTATGACCCGAGGAATGAATTTAGTTCTGAACATGCAAGACCATCAGTGACAGTCACTATTTCTGGCATATTAAATCAAGATTTTTGGAGTGTCAGAATCTGTTATAAATTGGGATTGAAATATGACAACCTGTCAAAAAATTTCTACAACTGATAACATCCCCTTGAGGTTAATAGATAAAATTATATGATGGTATAATCTGTATAATAGAATTTCTAGATTCTTTGTCATAGAGTCTCTGGGGTGGGAGGGATTTTATAAATCCCTAGTCTAGTTTTACTGCACTATTATATAACACTTGATCCCTTATACTTAAAACACATTTGCAAATATATATTGAGACACTTTTTAAATAAATTCAATTTGATAAGAGTATGTAGGAAACCAACAACATGTGACACTGCTAGGTGCTGTGGTGGGTATTTTAGAGAAATAAGAGATGACTCCTAGTCTCAGAGAACTTAAATGCTTATTGCTGTAACATGATGTAAACACGGAAAATAACTGAAAGACATTACAAGTCAATAGATTTCAGCCTGCTTGTAAACCAGTGAACTCTTAAAGCTCAGTGGATTCTGAGTCATGTAGTAAAGGTTGAAGGGATGTGTAGGGAGTCAAAAAAGGTTTTAAAAAAATAGGAGGCAGGATACTCTAGGTGGATGGAACTTTATAAGCAAAGTCTCCAAGATTAGAGTGAGAATGTGATGAACGAAATATGTTACTACGTACTTAGTAATAAGGTTACTAAGCTGTAATAAAGGGGCGTGGGGAGCCATGAAACTTACAGCTGGGTAGTGTTCAGGCATAGTCATTTGTGTCTATGTTCATGTGTGTACTTGTGTATCTATGTAACACATACACAGGGCTCAGTGCTGTGGCATAGCCAAAGAAAGTATACCATGCAAATGAAGACTCTAATAATAGGCACTTTTATTGAGTGTGTGTTAGGCATTTACATGCAGTGTCTTGTTCAATCCTCACAGCAACCACATGAAGTACTGTTAATATCTTCATTTCACAGATGAAAAAAACGGAAACTCAAAGAAATTAAGTAAAAAGCCTATGGCCACATGGTCACACAACCAGCAAGTGACAAAACTTGACTTGTAATTCATTTTATTGGCCTTAGGAGAACCCATTCTCCTAAAAACAGTGCTAATTATTAGCAATGCAGCAATACAGGCTGTTCTGCTGCAGTGTTTTTTGTTTGTCTGGTCCACATGCTATTGGTAAAAGGGAATAATATCAACATACTGAGGAAATCATGTGGGTTATGTGATTTTCCTCAGTATATTAATGGTTTGTAGCATTTGAGGCAAACCTTCTCACAATTAAAGAGAAAGGATTTGCTGTATATGGTTATGTGAGAAAGAAGTCTGAAATTTCTGCAGAGGTGCCTTCTTCTAATGCAAAATATGTCTCAATGAGTGGTTCCAAGAACAACTTCATTTTTACTAAGTTAAACTATCTTAAAATATAGCATAGTATAAATACCTTTTTGTATTTGCATTTTAAAATTTTAACTTAATCACATATTTTGGAACTCACATCATATCAGATCTCACCCCCCCCCTTTTTAAATTAAAGTTCTCCATTGTGTGATTAGTGCATCATAGTTGTTTTATACCACTCTTCTATATTTGGGCATTAGGTTGTATCCAATGGTAGGCAATTTAAAACAATGATGAAAGGAATAGACTTGTGCATGCACATTTGTAGTTTTTGAAAGTGTATCATTAGTGTAATTTCCTAGTTTTGTTAAACACTGCCAATTTCTCCTCCACAGGGTTGTATAAATTTGCACTTCCAGTTCTTCTCTTGTATAAAAATTCCTGTTTCCTAGCTCACTACCAGAATGTGTTGTCAAGTTTTTAAAGTTTTGCTGATGTGGTAGTGATAAATAGTATCCCAGAATAACTTTTATTGCATTGCTTTTACTATCAGTAAAGCTTAGCATCTTTTTCACATAAGTAATATCTGTTTTTTAATCTTTTTGGGTAAATTATCTATTCATGTCTTTTGCTCTTAATTTGGGTCTTTGTTCCTCAACTTTTAAGAAATACACACATACATATTAACACACACACAAACATATAAATCCTGCATTAGTTCTTTGTGAAAAATGTTGCAAATATTTTCTACTAGTTTGTCTTTGGATTTGGGATTTGTTCATGGAGTTTTCTGTCATACAAAGTTGCTCTTTTAAATGTTTATTTAATAGAATTTACCACTCTTTCCTTTATTGACTCTGAATTTTGAATCAATACAAAAGTCTTTCCTGTCCAGGCATGGTGGCTTATGCCTATAATTCCAGTATTTTAGGAGACTGAAGTGAGAGGATTATTTGAAGCCAGGAGTTTGAGACCAGCCTGGGCAATATAACAAGACTCTGTCTCTAAAAAAAAAAAAAAGTTGCCAAGCATGGTGATGTGTACCTGTGGTCCCAGCTACTTGGGAGGCTGAGGCAGGAGAATCCTTTGAGCCCAGGAGTTCAAGGTTGCAGTGAGCTATGATCACACCACTGTACTGTACCCTGAGAGACAGTGAGACCCAATCTCAAAGAAAAAAAAAAAAAAAATTACTGTAACATATGAAAGGGCATATGTGCTACAGGAAAACACGTCCATTTCCGTATGTGTATACACATATTAATATATGTATATTAATATAGTTAGAAATGACTTTTGTTTTCAGGAGACAGGGTCTCTGTCATCCAGGCTACAGTGCAATAGTACAATCATAGTTCACTGCAGTGGCGAACTCCTGGGCTCAAGTCATTTGCCTCCTTTAGTCTCTTGAATCGCTGGGACTAAAGGCATGTGCCACCATGTGGCTAATTTTGTAAAAAATCAAGTGATCCTACCATCTCAACTTCCCAAAGTGCTGGGATTACTGACATGAGCCACCACACCCGGCCGACATTTAACTTTTGGATCCACTTGAAGTGCACACTTGTGCACCATACGAGATATATATCTAATTTATTTTTATTTCCAAATGGTGATTCCCCATGTTGCACCACCAATTTTCCCCAATGATATGCAGTACTACCTGAATTATATTCCACATTCCCAAAGGTACTTTTCTGTTTCTAGACTTTTTGTTTCTCTTCCACTGTTCTGTGTCACTACCCATATGCCAGTGCCACTCTGTTTTAATCAGAGATACTTTAATGTGTATTTAATAACAGGTCCATGGTGGCTCTTGCCTGTAATCCCAGCACTTTGGGAAGCGGAGGTGAGTGAATTCCCTGAGCCCAGGATTCGAGACCAGCCTGGGCAACTTGGCAAGACCTCATCTCTATAATATATCAGAAAAATTTGCTGGGCATGGTGGTAGGTGCCTGTAGCTCCAGCTACTTGGAAGGCTGAGGCAGAAGGATCACCTTAGCCCAGCAGGTCAAGGCTGTGGTGGTGTGAGCATGCCACTGCACTCCAGCCTGGGTGACAGTGAGACTCCAACTCAAAAGAAAGAAAGGAAGGAAGGAAGGAAGGAAGAAAGAAAGGAAGGAAGGAAGGAAGAAAGGAAGAAAGAAAGAAAGAAAGAAAGAAAGAAAGAAAGAAAGAAAGAAAGAAAAAAAGGAAGGCGGGGGGGAGAGAGAGAGAGAGAGAGGAAGAAAGAAAGAAAGAAAGAGAAAAATGACAGGCCCAGTAAATCCCCTGTGCAGTGGTTCTTTTCCAGTCTGTTCCTAGCTATTCTTGCATGTTTATTTTTATATTTGTTATTAGGTTTGATCCTAAGTTATTGAGAATGTGGTTTTCTCCACCATTTGTCCTCTGCGTTTTTATTTATGTATAAGCAAGCTGTTCATTTCTGTATGTTTATTTTTTATCCTGCTATCTTATTTCATTTTTTTCACTTGATTGAGTAATTTCAAGTGGCTTTGAGTATTTTTTGAATAACATTTATCATTCTGTATGCTAGGCTTTTCCCATTACTATCATATTATCCTCAAAAAGCAAAATTCTTCTTTTTTCCTAGTTTTTGTTAGATAGTGCCAATGTCTTCTCTACATGGTTGTATCAATCTGCATTTCCACTTATCCCCATATGTAAGTGTACTGTCCCTAATTCACCAATATAATATGTCTCTAGCTAAGTTGTCTACTTGCATTGACAAATGCCTCCTGTACAATATTAAACAGTAGTGGAGATGATGAGCATCCTTAACTCCTTCAGATTTTGCTGGGAATGTTCCTAATGATTTCCCATTAAATAAGATACGGGTCTAAGGAATGAGGCATGTGTATATGCATATGTATGTATTTTTCTTTAGTGTTTTTTAAATTAAGGATAAGAGGCGATTTTGTCAAACTTTTTTTTCAGTATTTAACCATATCATCATATGATACTTTTTCTTGTACTAACATTCTTATTTTGATTTTTACTTGTTTTTTTGTCTTGTTGGGGCTCTATTACAAAGTTCTATAATAAAACAACACTTTGAACTTTTTATTAAGACAGAATCAGTTCAAAGTTCTATAGATTGAGTGGCCTGCTCCAATCCCATTTTTCCTATAAACCCTCTACATTTTTAGTGCATGCATTTACAGAATACTATATTTTTCACAGAAGTTTGTAGTTGATTCAGATAAGTTTTATGGAGCTTAGAGGTATAGTTCATCTTAACTTTCAAATTTTAAATATATCTATGAACACTAGTTTTGCTTCGCCTCATGTCAAGGATTTTATTTTCCCAGATTGGGAGTAACCAGAGAGTAAGTTTTTATAACTCTTCTTCAAAACAAGTTATTAAGTTTTTTTCATTTATATTCATGAAATTAATCCAGGGCTCAACTTATTAACTAAAATGGTGATGCTTTCCAGGTAATGTTCCACACAATGAGAGAAAGAGACAGAAGGACAGAGGAACTGAGAAAGGGAGAGAGAAAGAGAGAGAGAGAGAAACAAATGTGTTTAAAGCATGATGTAATATAAAAAGTTCCTGAATGTTGACCTTCTAGGAGACTAGGACCAACATACCACTTTTGATGTCAATTTTTATCACTATGACGTATATAAATACTTTTAGGTACTGTTTCTCAAGCTTTGTTCGTGTACTGGAGGACACAGTGCCTTGACATTCACCCATTTTTGGCTAAAATTATATTATTTTTCTTCACCCCTGGCCTATGAGCAAAGTGAGACATCACTTCTCAATTTCAACCAAAGGATGAGAAGCACAAACATTCCTGAACATGGCAACCCTTTGTAGTCCAGAGCTTTCTGGGTCTTAGAAGCCAGTTCTACCCTATTCTTCTGGAAGGAGATGTACCTGTGCATGAGACTATAGGAGATTTCCTCTCTCTTGGCATCACTAGGGACAATTCCCATCCTCACAATTAAATGAATAAAACAATGTATCAAAGGACCAGAATACTATAATAGTTTACAAGTGTAGCATGTTTTACAGGCTACAAATACATGATCACATTGGGTAGAATGCTTCAACAATTTTGTGAGGCAGTCAGGACAGGTAGTTTCATTTACATTTCAGAAAATGAACAGTTTAATCTTAAGGAAGTAAAGGACGGTGGTAAGATTAGAAACCAGGCCAAATGACTAAGCTTCTATCTTCTTATCAATAACCATTTTTGTCTCTTTGAGGATTTTTCAAAATACTTCACTGAAGTTTTTCAATCTATAAAGTTGATGGTAGGAGAAAGAAGAGGGTTAAATTATTTATAATGTCATTATCAGCTCTAAAACTCTTTTGTTTTTACTAAACACACACAATTCACTCACATACACATACAAACACACACAAACACACATACACACAGTTCTTGTAAGTACCCCACACTCCCTATTTACACTAAGTTGTCCCTTGGTATATATGGGGGATTGGTTGCAGGACCCCCATACCAAAATTTGAGAATGCTCAAGTCTCTGACAGAAAATTGTACAGTGTTTGCCTGTCTGTAATCTATGCACATACTCCCATGACTTTAAGTCTTCTCTAGATTACTTATAATACCTAATGCAATGTAAAAACTATGTAAATAGTTGTTATGCTATAATGTTTTAAATTTGATTTATTTTTATTGGTGTTTTTATCTATTTATTTTAGAATATTATTGACCCTCGGTTGGTTGAATTCGAGGATGTGGGACCTGCAGATACAGAAGGCTGACTGTACTATCCTTGAGTTCAAACTCCCCAAATTTCCCACTTGAAATAACTTGATCTTCCCATCAGCTCTCATCTCTGCTTTAGTCCCAGGTAATCCACCTTCCCAGCTCACGGTCAAAATAGTTTTAAAACCTAGACATGATCATGTCATTCTGCAGCGCCACCCTTCGATGGTTTTCTTCAGTTCAAATCCTAGCCCTTTAGCTTGGCGAACAAGACTGTCTTATTCCTACCTCTCCTCTCCTGCAAAGCTCTAGCTCCGGAGATCTCTGAGGGTTTTCTTAACAGGACAACCTAAACACTGCTTCCGCATGATAACAGTATCTTGCTGGGTCCTTTGTAATGCTCACTCCTCTTTAAAGACTCAGTAGTAACTTTTCTTTTTTATTTTCTTTTTTCTTTTTTCTTTTAAAGATGTGGGGTACATTTCAGGGTTAGGTATATAAATGTTCCTTATGCAGGTACCCTTGTTGATGAAGTGTGTTCTCTGTGCCCTGGCAGTTTCCCACTTCTGCTAATCCCTTTCTTGTAGTATTATGATAACTGTTCAAGGTCCGCTTATGAGTGAGAACATGTG
>CAUYQG010197035.1:0-13534 GCA_963574415.1 Tarsius wallacei
GCAAGAACATGGAACCAACTGTGCTGCCCATCAAAAAAGGATTGGGTAAAAAAGACTCTGGTACATATACACAATGGAAGATTATGCATCCATAAAGAACAACAGAATCATGAACTGTGCAGCAACCTGGATGGAATTAGAGTCTATAATACTGAGTGATCTTTCATAGAAACAAAGAACTGAGTCACGTGTTCTCACTCTTAAGTGGACCTTGAACAACTATTGTAATACTATAAGAAAAGAAATGACAGTAGCGGGAAACTGTGGGGGCATGGGGCAGGTGGAGGGCGGTGGATTGGCAGTAGTGGGAAACTGCCTGGGGAAGGGGGGACACACCTCATCAACAAGGGTACCTGCGCAATGAATATGTGTATACCTAACCCTGAATTGTACCCCACAACTTTGAAATTTAAAAATTTTTAAAAATAAGAAAATAAACTATAGGTGTAATGAAAATACTAAGTGACTACTTTGTGTATATGTAATTTGAAGCTTTCTGGGTGCTCTATTACTGTCCCATAAATTATCTGCCAAAGCATGGTGGGATTAATTAGAATATTACATGAATACCAAGCGTAATTTGTTTCCTCTGATATTTAATGAATGTAAGTACATTAGACACACAAATCATCATACCCTATAATCAGTTATTCTAAAGCAGTACAATAAAACCCACCTGAAGCCATAGATGCACCCTAAAGATATGTAATCTCATCCTGGTTTAAGAAACATAAAGACCATTTGGAGATTGTTTATGTATGTCCTATAATCTTGATAATATGATAAACACAAGAGATTAAGACATCAGAGTGGAGCCAATTGCCAAAACTCTAATTTTGATAAATGTGTATGTTGGGTTATTTTCATTGATTAGTTTCATATTCTTACTTTTTCAGAGTCATTAAAAGTATATCATTCTTGCTTGCTTGCATTTTTCTTTCTTTCTACTTTTAGCTTTTGTTTGTAGACTACATTTCCGAGAGTTTGAAGTTCTAGTTAACATGACATTTATAAAACAGTTTTTTCATTATTAATTGGCAATATGTGTTACACATATCATTTGTTAAAGGGTGAAGATATAGGACAACTCTTTTGCTAAACTTTCCAGAAGAAAAGATAAACAAGATAATCTAGTTATTGTTATGCAATCTGTTCCCCTAGCTTTTTTTTTTCTTTTTTCTTTTTTTTTGAGTTAAGATCTCACACTGTTACTCAGACTGGAGTTCAGTGTCATGATCATGGTTCACCATAGCCTCCAAAATCTGCGCTCAAACAATCCTCCTGCATTTGACTCTTGAGCAGCTGAGACAGCAGGTATGTACCACCACACTCAGCTAGTTTATTTTGCTTTATTAAAAAAATTTTTTTGTAGAGACTAAGTCTTGCTATGTTGCCCAGGCAGGTCTTGAACTCCTGGATTCAAGCAATCTCCTGCTTCTGCTTCCAAAAGTGTTAGGATTACAGGCACGAGCCACAGTGCTCAGCCCCTATGGCTTTTGATAGTATGTACTAACAGCCTTAGCACAACTCTTTCTCAGAGAAACTTGATCTGTCCAAGCTCAGATCTGCTGCATCAAAGACCTGTGGTGAGGGAACACATGTCATCTTAAGAGAAGAAACACTGTATTTTTAAAGATGATGTAACTTCTCATGACATTTAATGCCATACAGAACTCTCCACAATTTGATCCCAACACATTTTATTGAAACCTATATTCTCTCTATAAATCCTTAACTGTAGACATTGAGACACAATCATAGAGCCTCTTCTTTTCAATATCAATCTGCTCTTGAGTTATTTCCTGCCTCTTTCTTTCTTTCTCTCTCTCGTCAATATGTAAATAAGGTTTCGTGAGTTTTTTTGTTTTGTTTTGTTTTGTTTTTCTCATGGCTTCCAATAATTTTTACTTTTTTCTCTGTGATTAAAAAGCGTGAATTTAATATCAGTTATACTCTTATTGAAAGAAAAAAAAGGTGGGGGAGAGGGGACTCTGGAATACTCTCACACACAAAGATATACCTTGAACAAGCAAATTTTATGGACTGTGGAAAGAAAATCCTGAGACCCTTGTTTCTGCAGAACAACGCTATTCAGTAACTTACATGAAGTAAACTTTCAGAAATTTGTCTTCAGAGTCTTCATTCACTTGGCACCAGAAAACACAGAAAAGAAAGAGCAACAACAACAATAACGAAACCAAAACACCACCAAGCTCCCCACCTAACAGTCTCTTATATACACAATGCAATAAAAAATGCTAAAATGATCATAAAAATTGAAGGCAGAGGGAAAATGGAAGACAGCTACCTTTAAAACATGAAAATACCAAGAAAGAGTTCAGTGAGTGAGAGCATCTCTATGTGATATTATTAAAACCAAAAATAGTTTAGCATTTTAGAAGTGTTAGTGAAAATTAGAATGTAAATAACAAAAATTACGACTATATTCTTAGTACCTAATTCATTTATCACTGAACAGTAGGTGATTTAAAAAGCCTGTTGGATTAATAAATAAATACATGAGTGAATAAAAGAAAATATTATATTCTGACCTTCTCCCTGTCATCCTCCAAATGGGAAAAAGAGCACAAAGCAAAGTTAAACACAACATTGACACAATTTTTCTCTTATTCTCTATTCTCCATGGAAAATAACAACAATTAATCATGTCACGTATCCATCAGAGACTGGTAATGGCAACAAAATCCTTTACTACCAAAAACTTCAGGCACTACCCATCAATCTGAGTTGGCCTGCAAATTGACCACCAATGCAGAGACTGATCAACAATTATGATTGTCATGAGTAAGTTACCAAGTAAGTTGCCTTGAAACCTGACCAAAATTTGATGGAATAGTCTTTTTGAAAACAGACATTGTTGATGTGATTTTGACATTAACAGGAGTTATTTCTAGTGTGATCTTCCTGTTCCGTCTGGGCTGAGCATTCTTTCATAGATCGTCAGACTTAAAATGAATTCGTTTATATTGATGTCTACAACATACCAGGAGGAAAATATCATTGTTGTTATTGTTTATGTTGTTTTCTAAAGATGATTTCTTTAACTATTATGGGATGTAAATGGTGGCAGATATTCCAAAACACTGCAGGGAAGACATGTGAAAATACTGATTGTTGTCATGTTTTCTTAACATATGAAAAACAGTAATGTGGATGAGGTAGAATTTCTCTCCAAAAATTTCCCCTTTTTATAATCACACAGTAAGATTTAATTTTTTCCCTCTGCCAATGTAAAATCTCCTTTAACAAATGTCTTTGTTATCATAACAATGGTATTCAAACTCTTCTGCATTTAAATTGTTTTAATCCTTTCCAACCTTGAACCCAAACTCTTTCCCCAAGCCCATAATTAGAAAAATTAACCCCAGAGTGAGACAGCAATATTTTTCATAAGGCTTCAGTACCAAAGCATTCTGAGGCACCATCAAGAACCTTTTTCTATAAATGGCCCTTATGTAAAATCATTAATCTGGTAACACAGTATAACGTTGGCATGTTAATCATTTTCTTTTTTGTATTTATTATTAGTCATGATTAAAAGAGAACCTCTTGATCTCCAAATAAATCTCCAAAGGAATCTGTGTATCTATTTTTCTCTAATACTTTTGATGACCTTAAGTGAGAACATGTTAGAATATCCTTTATCATTGTCTCTTTGTGACTTTTGTTCCTCTTGTGGTCCTAGAAATTCTTAGTTTTTATAAAAAGAAAATTAAGCTGATCATAGATAGGGTCCTAATTTATATTAAGAGATAGGATCATAAGTTCATTTAACTCAATGGAAGATTGTAATGAATGACATATCCAAGTCTAATTTGTCTTCATGCTGATAATTTGCTAAGTATTTGTTCATTGAGCTTGTCTGAATAATTCCAGATCTTAAGCTTTGTGACTGTTTCAAGGCAGCCAATAGCCAAGGAAGTTAAAGATCAGACTAGGGTAAGTCATTAATTTCATGTCTTAGTAGACTAAGGCAATCTATATAAATATTGAATGACAGAATGAGTAGCTTGTGAAAAATACGCAGTGGCAAATGTATCTTCTACTTCACTTCTATAGTTAAACCATATGACTATTTTTCAAATATTTGTTAAATGATGACATCTTTCCTTCAATTACCTCTTTTATTTACCCACCAATAAAGAATATTTGCTAATTAAACATTTACATATTATAAAGTCAATAAATAATCCAAGACTTTTAAATAAATATAAATATTTGAAATAAAGTGTTATAAGTTAAATGAGGTTTCAGCTTTCAAATTTTATTTTATTTTGGTTGCTCAATATTGTAAAAAAAATTCTCATTTGTGCATGTTAAGTGTTTCACACTTTAAAATGTTACAAATTTTAAACCATCTATCCTCCAATTTTCAGACACTTTTAATCTTATCAATCCAGAAGGCTGAGAGAAGCATGAAATTTTTAAGACAATTGTCAAATTTCATTATTGAAAATACAACTTTTAGATTAAAGGGTCCTAAACTTGCAATAATCCTGGAAAAACCCATAATGAAATGATATCATGAAAAAATATGTACAATCAGCTATTGTATCTAATGAGTTATATCGGAAGTCACCCAACATTGAAATCAACCTAACCTATGGGTAATGATGTAGTATGTTTATTTACTTAAATTTATGGAAATAGAATTGAACAGGCCTGATATTTTAAGTTTAATTTTTATTTGTATAAATTTAAGTGGTACAAGGGCAGTTGTGTTACTTGAATATATTGCATAATGTTGAAGTCTGGTCTTTTAGCATGTTGTACCCATAAAGTAATGTTGTACCCATAACCTAATTTTTTATCCTCACTTAGCTCTCACCTTTCTGAGTCTCCAGTGTCTATTACTCCATGAGTACACATTATTTTGTTCTTACTTATAAGTGAGAACATGTGGTATTTAATTTTCTATTTCTGCATTGTTTCATTTAAGATAATGTAGGTTCAATTTTGTATAAGAAGACAAGTGCAGATCTATAAACTTCCTAATTAATTGCATATCGACAAGTAATTAAAATATCCTTCAAGAGAGGATTTATTCCCATGTCTGCGCAAAAAGAAAATCAACATGCAGTTCAAGTTAATGCATTAGTGACCTTCTGTGTGCTCACTTATGATATATAATACATAGATATGCTTTTTGCTTTTCTATTATACTTTAACATATAAACAATATTACAAAAAGC
This sequence comes from Tarsius wallacei, assembly GCA_963574415.1. Taxonomy (NCBI): domain Eukaryota; kingdom Metazoa; phylum Chordata; class Mammalia; order Primates; family Tarsiidae; genus Tarsius; species Tarsius wallacei. The sequence goes on from CAUYQG010197035.1 coordinate 5,214, forward strand.
AATTCAAATCTTTCTTTTCCCCCTGAACTCTTGCAGTTTCTTTATAGTATGAAGTGGCATTTATCAATCTTTGTTCATGATCTCAGATATGCTAAATATTTTTGTAAAATGTTCTTCTATCTGCATCTATTACACATTAATCTATTAGGTCTGACTCTGAACCTCATCCTATAGAACTGGCAGGAAATTAAATCCCAGTATTCTATTGTAGGAATGAGTTCTCTCATTTTAGGATTATGAAAGAAATATCTAGAAGTTTATGTGGCACATCTAAGCAGAAGCCAGGTCAATTCCTTATTCAAATCCATATTGTCTTTTGACATGGCCAGTCACTTTTCTGTTTTGTTTTGTTTTCCAAGTGTGGATGTGGTAGGCTTCTGGTAATCTAAATACCATGCTTTCGAGGGGCCACCATATCTGGGTATACACAAAGGCAGTAGCTCTTTGAGTGTTTGCTACTTACTTGGATCATGAATATCTATCATTTTGGATATACACACTAGCTTTCACTGCCTATTTTAGAAAAATGTATATTTTTTGTTTATCCTCTACTCCAATTCAATGACCCTCCCTTTATCTCTCCTCTTTGTAATATCTAGCACAATCTCTTAAACTGTTCGGGTCTTTCACAAGATAAAGGAAGAGAGGCTGTCTCTTAGTAAATTTTGCTTTTTCCAACAAAAACATCCAAAGTAATATAACACTAAAAAAGAAGGGAGAATTAAGGAAGATATACAAAACATGATTTTGATTATTTTACAATAGCAAAATAAAAATAATAATTAATATGTCAGTACATATACTGCTTTAGCTATAATATATCCTCAAAGTTTTTTTCTTCTTAGATATTTTGCACTTAATAAATCAAAGTGTTCTGGTAAGAAGAAAGTAAGGTTCCAAATGTTTTGGGAAATTCCACCACGAGAATTATTCTTTGTAAGGTCTGGCATAGAAACGTCAACTTTAGCTTTACCCTTTCTTCCTCAGAGGGCAGCGGAAGGGACTCTTCCTGTGTGTCTCCCACAAGTGGGATCAAATTCAATTGTCATACTTTTGCCCTGACTCTGGATTGCCAATAATCAGTGACATAATAGAATGGAGGGGAGCACAAAAGCCAAGGATCACCAAGGAAAAGTAGAGATAATATAAAGGAAGGTAAGAAACAGTAAAAAAAAAAAACAAAAGAAAAAACAAAGAAACAAACTAGAATTAGTTCTAGAATACTAATTGGCTTATTCATAAGGTTCTATTGGGAGCAAATTTAAGAAAAATTGTATTTTTATTCTTCCTATTTTCTGCCTTTTATACTTTACTCTTAAGTTTAAACACTGATTTTGAACTTGGCTACTTGCAAACAACTTATTAAGAATATGAAAGGCAATGTTTAATATGGTCTTAATTTGGGTAGAGGGTTATTGATGCAGTTGGAACCACATCCAATCTGTTTGAAAGCTAATGCCAAGTTTTTGGAAGACAAAATAACGACTAAATAATAAACAGTTTTTGTAGTAGTCCACAAATAAGGTGAAACCATCTTTGTTTTCTGTTTATTTGCATTCAAGTTCTCATTTAAATACTGAGTTCATTACTGATCTTAACAACTGTTTCAGAACTAAACAAAGGCATTAGTCATATATCCTTCCAATGGTAGAAGTAGACTAAATGCTGTGGCATTAAACTGTAAATGCTATAAAATTGTATTTTCACTACTGCCTTCTATTTTGTCTAAATCTCATAATTAGAACAGACAAAAAAGGAAGTCTAAGCCAGTCACAGTCGGGTGTGCTATGTTTTACTTCTTTTAGCTATTGTTATCCAACATGTATTCTAATGCCTCAGTGACAGGGAACTTAAACTCTACAAGGCAGCCATTAATGTATTGTTCATTCCCTAACAACAAGCAAGACCATCTTTATATTTCAACTAATTTGGTGCACATCTGATTTCTATATCTAAGTATATAAATTTTTGAAGTTAGATTAAACTATTTTAAACTATTTCATCCATATAATGAGCCCACAAATATTTTCACACAGCTTTCATATTCATCTGTGAATTATCTCCTCTTCACTATTCATCTTAAGATCTTTCAGTCAATCTTAAAATGATTGATAGGACTTGTGATGCCTTTGTTCTTTTCCTCAGAGTACACCGACTACTTGTAATTTCTTCTGCTATCTAGCAACTTGGGAAATTTGAGATGTGATAATTTATTATTAAAATACACATATTTATCCTTAAGGTATCCTTAAAATGATAAATATTATTTATCCTTAAAATACATGCCTTGAAATTTTGGATATTCACTTATATCCTTTTTGTTTTTGACTTTATAAACCTTAATTTGTATAATAAACATCAAAGCTTCTTTATACTAATAATTTAAATTTATTAAAATTGTAGGACTAATTATATTTAGCATGTCTCTGGATAGTGTGTAGTTTTCTGACATTTCATTAAATGTAATTAAAATATATTATTCATATCTTTATTTAGGTGCATTTAAGATCACTTCTGTATAAACAATGATACAAGTTTAAATAACTCAATTGTGTTATATTAAGAGAACCATCTGTTCAGTTCATAAAATGTTGTGCTTTGTAATACAGGTCTTGTAATATGGCATAGATTAAATTCAAAACAGGAGAGCATAAAAGATAAATTTTACATCTCATAAATATAATAGATTTCTAGATTACTTAATTTATTTAAGATGTATAGAACATTCATTATCTTCTTGATTTTAGAGAAAACTCAGAAGTCTGACTTCTTTTTATTACCCTGGTTTGGATTTGACTTAGTAATTTTGCATATTGGAAGAATATAACTTGACTTTTCCCTTTTATTTCCAGTAGTCTATCAATATTCTTTTTTGCCTGTTTAAAATATATTTGATTCCATTACATATATATTTATTTGTTTATTTATTTTTCAGTAACATTCAGTTTCAGAGATACTGTCTATACTTTTCTTATCCAATCCTGTTACATCACTAGACAATAAGATTGTACTAAAATAGAAAGGTGAATAGTTGGAGATGAACCCCCATCTCTTAAATTTAACATCTTCTCTTCTTCAGTGGATGACACAGATTCAAAGTTTGCAAGAGACTGCCCCTTAATTGTTTTCAAAGTGCCCTTCTTTACAAATAATATCTGAATAATACCAACAGCAGATGTTTTCAGTCTTCTAAGATATAATTTTGTTGCTTGTTGTCATGGTCACCACTTCTTAGCTTTTTCAGTTCTCTGTTTTTCAGATGTGACTTGATTTTATTTTTGCTCACACTGACTATCTGCTATTAAGACAATGACTATACATGATGACCAATTCTTATCAATAGCTTAAGAAATAAACAACAGATCCAAAATGTCAATGAAGTTTCAGACTTGCCAAATTTTTGTTTGTTAGTTTGTTTTTGTTTTTATTTTTGTTTTTTAGCAATATTAAAAAGCTTCAGATATATTTGCAGAGTTCTTTTCTTAGATCACTCATGCACCAGATAATTTTATACTTGGATAACATTGGTGAACATCTTACTTTTAGGAAGGACCTCAGAAAATAATTATTACCTACCAGTTTTGTCCAAAGTTTAGTTAATTTACCATCATAGACATAAGCATGTACAAAGCAATAATTCAAATTGCAATACAAATCTAAAATTATCTAAAACCAATTCACACATCACTATTTTCAAATACGAATATGATCTAAAGAGTAACACAAAAATTTCAATTAGATTATGAGTACAAACTCAGGCACTGTTTTAGCATGGGAAGTTTGTAATTTAATCCATTCTACTTTTGAGAAGAATTGTTTGATGCTGTCATGAAATAATAAAATCCTGTTTCCAAAACTTATCAGTTTTTTATTGTTTACTTATTTATTTTAGATTATTTTAGATACATTATCTCTCTTTCTTAACCTTAGAGTTTTTGTGTTTTCTAGGTCTATTTTCTGTGTGTGTGTGTGTGTGTGTGTGTGTGTGTGTGTGTGTGTGTCTGTGTGATTTCTGGAATACAGGTCTCATGTGATTTTGACAGTGGCAGAAAGGGTAAATAATGAAAGTATCCATGGGCCCCACTACAACAAGCAAGTTGATTAGTTTGCTGTTAATAGCAAGTAGAAAAATACTGTCAACAGTTGACTGATCCAAACATCATCTAGATGACTATTAGTAGAGAACTAGTTTAAGTTAACTGGTATAATAATGTAATCATGATATATAAGTATTATGAAAAAATACACCATTTAAAAGGGTGATTTAATTTTATATCTGCTTCCACAAAGACCTCCTTAAAGAATATTAATGAGTAAAATATGTTTAATTTAGGTAAGATGTCATATCCATATTAAAATGCAGAAAATAACTTACAAGTACACATAGGTCTATAGAATTTAATAAGCATTTTTGTAAGACTAGTATGGAAATGGAATGATATCACCTGGAAAAATGAACAACAAACTTAAAATGATGATTATGTCTGGGCAGTACACTCGTTTTGGAATGTGTCTACATCAAGATAAATGTAAGCTTGATGAGTAATGTCTGGTTATTTAAAAATAAGAATGTATTCATTGTGCATGAAACAGTAATCAAAAATAAGTGGGGTTTTTGGTTTGTTTGTTTGTTTTATCAACTACCTTTCAGCAAAAATACAAGCTGATTTTTATGTAGGTGTTCAGTGAGATATATTATAACAAAACATCAAGCATCACTTGTAATTGGCACACTTTTTGAATGCAAACTACTTGCAAATAGTTTGTTTTCTTAGGTGCAATATTTCTTCATCATTTTTGGTTTATTATTATTTCTAATGTTGAAATATATAAAAATTTATATATATATAAATATAAATATTAACAGTTACCCTAAGGATCATAAATACAAAATTAAAGTCGCTTAATTTATTGTTTATTTTTCATAAGAATCATATAAACTGAATTAAAGCTGAATTGCAAACAATAAACAATATTGATTTTAGTCAATTTATTAAAAGTGACTATAACCCTAACTCAGAATAACTTAGAAGAAAAGAATAAGAAGATATATTGAGGTTGTCAGAAAAATAAATAGGTAAATAAAGGTCACTCTGAAGGAACCAGAGAAACTCTGAAACTGTCAGACACTAAAACTTTGGCTTTATACCTCCAGGGTTCTCTTTTATCAGCTATTCATCTCTAATAGTGCTTTTCTCATTGATTAAAAAAAAAAAAAGTCCACAGGTAGCCCTCTCCACCAAATCCCATTATACCTCCCATCTCCCCAGTTCTGGAGTCCATGTTGCAGTCTGTTCTTCACATCCACATTATAAAACCAAGAGAATTTCTAGGGAGAAACTCTGCCAAGTATGAATGACAAGCCCCTCCTTCATCAATAAGTGAGGCAAGGAAACTAAGGGACTGTAATTGTCTGGCCTGAGCTGTGACCCAAGATTAGCAGTCCCACTAAAATCTCACCATTCAAATTAAGATTAAGAAAAATCTGATTTTTAAGCATAGTTACCTGTCTGTCATTTTACTCCCCACAGGCATGATATCAAATAACAAAAACAAAACAAGTGTTTGTGAGTCAGAACTGCCTCATGGGTCTGACACTGGAGCTCTGGACTAGAACATTGCAGAGCATATTCCCTGCTGGTTTAATGATTTGACATAGGTGACTCACAGTTCTGGCAGTCTGATACCTTCATTGCTTTCCTAGTCTCTTAATACTATCAAGGAGCAGTGGGTGAAACTTACCCCAAGGAAGTAAAGTAAGGGCTCAGTATATTTTTCCCTCCATAAGACATCTTATTCTTAGGTTTCATCACTTCACTTATGATCCTTCTATTTTTGTTCTGAATTTTAGGCCTCTTTTCTCTTCTGGGACTTTGTCCAATTATTCTTTCCATTTCTTTCTTCTGCTTTTATCTATCCCCAGCCCAAAGGGTCAATAAAAATGTTCAATTCTTCTATAGTCTAAAAAAAGTATCTTAACCTTGCTCTTGTCCAAATATCATACTTTTACCTTTAACTAAAAAAAATTCCCAAAAATTGGATGTAGCTTGTCTGATTTCAATTTCTTATCTTCCACTTATTCCTCAAAGAACTCTTCTTCCTTTGCAATGCTATCCATCCATACATCTTTGACTTTTATCTACATGACTGTAATGACCAAATCACCACTGCTGATTCTAGCATTTCCTCTGAAGTCTAAGACCATGTCTCCAAATTTCTATTGAATATGTTTATGAAGTTTTCACATTGGCACTGCCTACTTATGATATCCTTGTATGAAATAATAATATCTCCTAGTCTGTTCTTCTTTTTCATTTTCTGTCTCAGGAAATGCTCTTCTAACTTACAAAGTTAACTGAGTTAGTGATCTTTATGCCCTTTTTGACCAGTGTCTTTTCAATTATTCCCACATTCAATCTTTTCCAAGTCTATAGAGCTTATGTCTCATTAGAATGTCTTTGCGATCGTTTGTACTCCATTCCAAGACAACTTTTATAGATCAGATATCTTCCATGCATTTTTCCCCTGATTTATTTCTAGGTATTCCCTGATATATATCATTTATCTCTTTTTAAATCCATTTAACCAAACTGGTGCTATAATTTCCTTCATTACACAAATTTTTGTTCTTTTAATCAATTCCTGTAAATCCTTCCAGAATGTAGATTTAAAATTCCTATTATGAATCATATAAAGTTCTCTCCTTCATGTGCAATACTATCAAAATTTTTCTAAAATGTCTACCTTTTCCTAAAAGAATTATTTCTAATCTGTAAGACTTAGGTTAAAGGTTAAGCCCTTCATGAAGCTATTTCTAATGTTCTGAGTCAGAAGGATTTTTTTCCACTTGAATCTTTAACTCAATTAGAGTTCTTACTAAAATGTACCATAAAGTGCTATAAATGCCTTGATGGCACAAATCCAAGGCACCAGTGAGACTCTTAGCACACTTACTTTTCCTAAGACTTTGATTAATTGAGTCTTATGAAAACTTTATGTTTGTCTGTTTTGCTTGTATGGCAATTTAGTTGATATTGGCATCATTGGTCTACCAAGTTTTGATTATAAGACATCTTGAAACTCGGATGATATTTAGATGACTTATTTTCACTCCTTTTCTCTCTAAGTTTAGGGGATTCTACACAAAACTACAGAATGACTAAGTTGCATGAACTTGAATTTCTTTTGTTGTTGTTGTTGTTGTTTGAGTTGGAGTCTCACTCTGTCACCCAGACTGGAGTGCAGTGGCCACTCCCAGCCACCGCAGCCTCGACCTGCTGGGCTCCAGCGATCCTTCCGCCTCAGCCTTCCAAGTAGCTGGAACTGCAGACGCGTGCAACCACACCCGGCTAATTTTTTGAATTATTGTAGAGATGAGGTCTCGCCAAGTTGCCCAGGCAGGTCTCGAACCCTCGGGCTCAGGCAATCCACTCACCTCAGCCACCCAAAGCGCGGGATTACAGGCTGAGCCACCGAGCCCAGCTATGAACTTGAATTTCAAAAGTGAACACATTGTTACTCTTCTGAGCTTTGTTCAGGTTGTGTATCTTACTGTGTACTCTACAAGCAGATGGAGACAATTCCACTCATCATTGACTTTCCTCATGAGGAATTGTTTCTATGATCTCTTGAGCAAATCTCTTTCTAAAGTGGCTGTTTTCAGAGAGTTGGCACTGTATCATGGGACTATTTAGACAGAATAGTTTCTTGAATTGCAGCTATCACCAGATGGTGATATGTCTTTTTTTTTTTTTTGGAAAGAATCACAAAATAGGATTCTGAAGACCTGAGTTCTAGTTCTGATTTTTAAGATAAAAGTAACAATTTTGATTGTATTTATTCCATAAAGTGGAAGTAGAAAAATGTTTCTATATATTCCCATAGGTGGGTGTTGAAATTAGATAAAATATTTTATTTTCAAATGTAAGACTGGCTTCTTAGTTTTGTCACTTAACTACAGTGTGAGTTTTAACCTCCATTTTGCTTATCTGTACAAAATAATAATAATTTCTACCTTAGACAATTGTTGTTAAGATCAAATGACAAACTTCAAAGCACATATTTTCTGTTACACAGTTAGCACTCAATAAAATAGCCTTATACTACATTAAAAAGTCTAAATTGCATTAACAATAACACGGCATAAATTGAGGTTTTTCACCAAATTTTTTTTTATTCAGTATTTTTTATTATGATATTGTGGGGTACAGTTAAGGGTTAGGTATACAAATATGCCTTGTTCAGGCACCCTTGTTGATAAGAAGTGTCTCCCCATCCCCAGACAGATATTTACTACCATTAATCCCATCACCCTACCCCTC
>CAUYQG010197036.1:0-18487 GCA_963574415.1 Tarsius wallacei
TGTAATTCCGGCTACTCGGAAGGCTGAGGCGGAAGGATCGCCGGAGCCCAGCAGGTCGAGGCTGCGGTGGCCGGGAGCAGCCACTGCACTCCAGTCTGGGTGACAGAGTGAGACTCCAACTCAAAAAAAAAAAAAAAAAAAAGAAATTAGTTTGCATCCAGGACCTACACACAAGAGTCTGGGAAATGGAGATTTCAGCTTTCTAGCCTCTGTGGTACAGGAAGATACATAGAAAGAGGTAGAGTGAATGGAGAGTGTCAATCAACTATATGCAATAGTTATACCTTGGGTTTCATGGATTTTAACCAGTTAAATAGGATGAATCAGTCAAAGACCACTAGAAACACTGAACAGAGAGTGCTAACAGGTTTCTTTACTACAGAGTTGAGCTCGGGCCTACTTGGAGACCATTTCCTCAAAATGGCAAATAGATCAACTTTTCCATCACATATGCCTTCTGCAACTACAGTCAGCAATGTACCAACGAATAAATCAAGAATGGAATTAGTCATCCTCAAAACTTGCCTAGGAACAGATAGTATTTGTGTTCAAGACTGATGCCCCCCATCCCCAGTAGCCATTCTCTTCTCCTTCCTTTTAATAGTAGAAACCCCTAGAGTTTAAGATAGACACATGCCCATCCAGCTAGCACAGGGGTTGACAAACTAGTGTCTGGCGGGTCAAATGTTTTTGTAAATACAGTTTTATTGGAATATAGTCACACTCATTTCATTACATATTATCTGTAGCTGCTTTTATGCTACAATGGCTGAGCTGAGTAATTGTAATAGAGACCATGCAGCCTCTTTAAAAAAAAATTGCTGTCCCTTTGGAGAAAAAGTTTGCTGACTCCTGAGCTAAACACTATAGTGTCTAGCCTCTCTTGCAGCTATATGAGATCATATGGTTAGCTGTGGTTCAAGGAGATATGAGTGAAAGTGATATATGCCACTTTTGTGCCTTGGTCTTAAAATATTGCATGTATATCTACTATCTCTCTTCCTATAGGCTTAGAACACTTTTTATGTCACTCAGTTTGGAGTGTAGTGGCACGATCATGGTTTACTGCAGCCTTGACCTCCTGGGCTCAGGTGAACCTTCAGGCTCAGACAATCTTTCCACCTCAAGCTTCCAAGCATCTGGGACTACAGGCACCACACCTGGTTAATTTTTAAAATAAAACTTTTCCTAGGAACAAGGTCTCACTATATTGCCTACACTGGGCAATAAGACTATTTACCAGAGTAGGTGGCCGTTCAGATTTGACTTTCAAACTGTAGTTTGCTGACCTCTACTCTAAGAGATGGCTGAGTAACTCAAGGAAAGAACTTGGGTTCCTGAAGCACTACATGGGTAAAACTACCCATCAACTTGGACTGTTCACCTTAATACTGGTTGAGGAAAACAAATCAGCAAATATCTGACTTATTTAAACCACTGTATATTTGGGTCTCTTGTTACTGTAGCTTGACTTTATATGGTGCTTCTTGGGCTTGTGAATAATGCTCAAACCAGGGAGCTATTTTCTAATATTTGCTAACATCTAATCTGGACCAGTCTCTGTGCGAGGCATAGCAGGGGATGAAAAGGTGAGAGAGAAAAATTCCCTGAGAGTGTTGGGACTCTCTGGGGGTTTGTAATCAGTTGAGAGGATAGTTAGCAATTCATAATTTGAAGTTTTTGAAGTTTGTGAATGATTTGTTGTGTCAGACCACCCTCAGGCTCAATGATTTGCCAGAAGGACTCTCAAGATTCAGAAACTGCTATACACAGAGTTATGTTTTATTAAAGTGAAAGGATACAGATTAAAATCAGCAAAGGGCAAAGAATGTGAAGCAAAGCCCAGGAAAAACCAGACTCAAGCTTCAAGATGTCCCCTCCCAGTGAAGTCCCAGGGGGTGGGGAGTGGGGGGGGGGCATTTCATCTTCTAGCAATGATATGTGAAGGTTGGAACCTCCCTAGTCTTGGTATTTGGGGTTTTATTGGGGGTCAGTTACACAGGCCTTCAGCACCCATGAGAATGGCCTCAGCTACTCAGCATTCAATGTGGAGAGCAAAAACAGGAATTTACCATGAATCACATTGTTAGCATAAACTTATCTGGTTATATTGGTACAGAATGGCCTGAGGCTTCAGACATACAAAAACACTCTTATCATGCAGAGTATTCCAGGAGCTCAGAGGTTATGTCCCAGGCCAAGGGTCATTCCTGAAGACAGGCTTTTCTTTGGAATGTGAAGGGTTTGAGCATCCCAGGGCTTCTGGGTTAACCCTTTCTGTACATGTGCCTTTGAATGCAAATATAAGTAGGTTTAAAGTTATCTCCCCTCTTGTCTTTTAAAAAAAATTGTTTTAAAATTTATCTTTTCTAGTCATTAGACTACTAGGCCCCCTCCCCCCACCGCCCACCTGCCACTGCCTTTTGATATGCTTTCTTGAGTGGAATCAAAAGGAACTAAGTTATAGCTTTCATGCTGGATCCTGACACAAGAATTTGTAGGGTATGTGACTGCCATCCTTCATGAGGGTGAAAAATATTGATAACTACCCTCCTAATGGAGGGAATAAAATAAATAAGAGCACAGCAAACACAATGAAAGGCAAGTAAAGGTGTTGCGGGAAAAATAGAGAGATCGTGACACCGAGACTATCATAGGAAGTGGCATTTTATTACGCTGGCCAGCCCAGCAGGCCCGAGGGTCTAATACGTTCAAGTTGAGCACCCCAGATCCGGAGAACTGGGGTCTTATACCCTTGTTTAGGTGAGGGAGGGGTTTGTGTTGAGTGATTACATATTTTCTTTGGAATCTTACAAGGTTGTATTTAGCAAAACCAGATTTTTCAGAGAACAAATGGTTTCTCAGGAACTGCCGGGTTGTAAACTGTTAACTTCAGAAGGGGGCTTTTGGATAAGTCTGTGAATTAGTTACTCCTTTGCATTTCCATTGAATGGCCAGTCTTTGGGCCATTTGGTCTTTCTTAAAAAAAACCTGGCTGGCGGGTCTTTAAAGTTGCAATTTGCCTTTCACAAGGAAATACCTCTGCTATCAACCCCCTTCCTGTCACTGGGCTAGTGGGAGACATTCAGTCAGCCCAGGTGAGGCCAACTGCTGCATGTGTCTCTGTGTTTATTCACTCAATCATACAAGAAATATATTTGAGCATATGCCACTCCTGCCACAAAGGTACTACTTGGACTCAAAGGAAGAGTGCTCTCCAACTGTTGGAGAGATTCTGAACAATTGCAGGAAAGAGGTGGTTTGGAGTTGAGCCTTGGACCTTGGCTAGAAAGTGATAGAAAGAGTAAGGTGGCATAAGAGGGATATTTGGGGTAGTGCAAGATGAAAGGAAGGACACTTGTTGTGAACTTTTAGGAAAGGCTGCAGTTCAAAAGGTGGCACGTGCCCCTCTTTCGGCTAGCACCATAACAAGGCGAATTAATGGAATAGCAGAAGATATTGAGGCACAATTGTTAGAGACGATTAATGAGTCATGGTATACAATCCAGAGTTGATGAGTCTACTGACGCTGGCTACAAGGCAACAATGCTTATTTTCGTGCGATATAGTTTTCAGGAGGATGTGCATGAGGATACGTTATGCACACTTTTGTTGCCAATCAATCCCACAGCGACAAGACCATTCAAGTCTTTGAATGATTACATATCAGAAAAACTGAATTGGTCATTTTGTGGCAGTATATGCGTGAATGGAACGAACGCCATAACTGGACGACTCTCTGGTTTCCCTACTCTAGTCAAAGAGGTTGCTTCTGAATGTGAGTCAACGCACTGTGTCATCCCTAGAGAAAAGCTGGCTACCTGAAAAATGCCACCTGAACTTAACAACGTTGTGTAGGAGCTGATTTAAATTATCAACTACATTAAAGGACATGCCCTTAACTCATGTCTGTTTGTGCAACTCTGTGAGGAGGTGGACGCAGAGCACACACTTCTTCTCTTATACACAGGTGTGAGATGGCTTTCTGAAGGTAGATCCCTGGCCACAGTTTTTGAGTTACAAGAGCTCTCCAGAGATTTATTTTAGAAAAACAGTCACCACTGGCAGCACATTTCAGGGATACAGAATGGGTCACAAATCTTGTTTATTCGTGTAACACTCTTAACCTGCTCAATCTGCTCAGTCTGTCACTTCAGGGGAGAAGAACAACAACTGTGTTCAGTCAGCAGATAAAGTGGCCACAGTTAAACCCAAACTGGAATTATGGGGATGACGAGTGAACGTTGGGATTTTTGACTTATTTCAAACATTAGCAGACATTTTGAAAAAGACTGAGCCAGGGCCTTCTTTCTCCCAGTTGGTGCATAATCACCTATCTAAGCTTTCAAAAGAGTTTGAATGTCACTTCCCAACTGCAAAAGACCCCTGAACTGGGAAGAAATGAATCCGTGACCCATTTGTGAATAAGCCAGGTGACTGACTTTGTGCTAGGGAGGATCAACTGCTTGAGATTGCAAATGGCGGTAGCCTTAAAAGTATGTCTGAGACAACTTCAAATCTCCATATGTTCTGGGTAAAAGTCAAGGCAGAATATCCTGAGATTGCCATGAAAGCACTGAAAATCCGGCTTCCGATTCCAACATCCAATCTTTGTGAAGCAGGGTTTTCTGCAGTAACAGCAACCAAAACAAGATTATGGAGGAGACGGGACATAAGCAACACACTTCACATGTCACTGTCTCCCAGCACCCCCAGATGGAACCATCTAGTTGCAGGAAAACAAGCTCAGGGCTCCCACTGATTCTGCATTATGGTGAGTTGTGTAATTATTTCATTATATATTACAATGTAATAATCATAGAAATAAAGCACACAGTAAATTTAATATGCTTGAATCATCCCCAAACCACCACTCCAGTCCGAGGAAAAATTGCCTTCCATGAAACCAGTTCCTGAAGCCAAAAGGGTTGGGGAGCTCTGGGTTAGAGTACAGGTGGCTGGGATGGTTATGGTCCCATTGTAGGAAACAGTGGATATGGAGAATAGGTACTAGGGCTTACTAGAAGACGGTTTGGGGGTGAGATGAATCTGAGATAATCCATTTGAAATGGAAATGGTATTTGGGATACAAACACAATGCTCAAATGGTGTTCGTGAAGACATTAAAAAATGAGTCTGTAGCTTGGGAGAGGGTTATAACTTTGAGAATCCTTGGTAACCTGCTTTGTGACAACAAATGACATTGTCAAGAAAGAGACTGTAAGGCACGGTGCACCGGGCACGGTGGCTCAAGCCTGCAATCCCAGCACTTTGGGAGGTCGAGGAAGGGAGATTGCCTGAGCCTATGGGCTCACGAACAGTCTGGGCTTCTTGGTGAGACTTCATCTCTACGATAAATCAAAAATTAGCCAGGCATAGCAGCGCGCACCTGTGGTTCTGGCTACTTGGAAGGCTGAGGTTGAAGGATTGCCAGAGCCCAGCAGGTCGATGCTGGGGTGGCCATGAGCATACCACTGCACTCCAGCCTGGGCGATGGAGTGAGACGACAACAACAACAACAAAGGTACTGTAGAGGGAGAAGAGAGGCTGACTTGAGCAAGAAAACTGGGAATGCCAATATTTAAGTGACAGGCAACGAAGAGGCATCAGAGAAAGAGAGAGAAGCAAAGGCGAATCAGACTGGAAGCCACGAGAGGAAAGGGAATCCACCTGATGAGCTGCCCCTGGGAAGCAGGCAGGATGTGGAGGCGGGAGAGAGACTGTTGAGACTTGCTGGCAGCAAAGAAAGGCAACGCTTGATGACCTTGAAGGGGGCATTGGCCACATTTCAGGGATTAGGGAATAAGTGAGTGCTGGGGAAGGAAAGGAGAAACTCTCTTCTCCATGTCTGGGGGAGAAGCAGGAGCCCTTGTGGATGGGAGTTGTTAGGTGGGAGAGGCGTGGATAGGACACAGGGATAGGCAACCAAAAGCAAATGCCTAGCAGGCACCCCAAAGCTTTGATACAGGCTTAGAAAACAAGTCCCCCAAAGGGCCCATATATGGTAAGTCTTTCTTTCACATGGAGCTGGGACAGCTACTTTGATAAGGTCTCTTTAATGCTGGTGAATGCCCCTCAGAGACCACAGGGAAATGATCCCACAATCAATTATTATCTGGACACTCTTCACTCATTATGGAATTTGGCGGGCCCTTGGGTGCTGCGTTCCAGCTCAGGATCTCCAGTCTTCAGATTAAACAGCTATTATAACTCTCTGTTTATTTTAGAAAAGATTAATGGTTCCCCCTCCTCGTTTCTCAGGGACAGACTTTAGTCTGTCTAGAGTGAGTCATTAAATATATCGACTCAACCACTCTGGCTGCAAGATTACAAATATAAAATTGTCCGATTTTGACAGAAAACAGCTGCAGCCCTTCTTCTGATTTTGAGTCCACAATCACATGTGGATAGAGACAGATAGGGGATGTGCCTGGTAAGGATTCTTTGATCGTCAGAGAGACACAAGTCCTCCACCTTCATCTGCAATCTTCCCAAGACTCTCCAACTTGTCATCTTCACCAAGACATCTCTCAATTGATTCATGTCATCAGTATAAGTCAATACAACTCTCACAAGCTACTCCCATGATTAACATGGAAAATGAAAGGTGAAGAAGTAATAGTCACTCCCAAGAAATTTTAGTCAACTAGTGGTGAGGTAAGACCCACCAAGAACTAAGGCTGATTGTGAAAAGTGCTGTAGGGGGAGGTGTTTACAGACAGACAGCTTAGAAGGGAGAGCTTAGTCTGCAGGTAAGACTTTCTAGAGTGTTGGAGCTGATCTTGAAGGACGTGGACGTGTGTGTATGCACACACGAGTCTACGGGGGTTAACTAGAGGAAATGCAAAGAATTCAGGAAAAGACAGTTGGTAACTGAACACGTGGAGGCAGAGCATTTCAGTGCCTGGGGAATTAACGGGAAAATCAGAGTTGAGGGGCTTTGGGTCCAGATGTTCACAAACTTTGATGTGTTGGATCTACCTGGGCAACATGTGAAAAATTCATCAGCCCAGGATTCATCCCCAGATCTTACAAGTTAGGCTGCAGGGACTCAGAGATGTTAATAATTAGCCAGGGTCGTACTGCTCATTAACGGGCAGTAGAACCAGCTGAAGGATCTGTTTCAAGAAAAGATATGTTTTTGTTTTTTTCATTTTGTTTTTTTAAATTGAAGGGAGCTGAGGTGTAAGATTTTTGAGGGAGGTTATAAAAGAGAAGACTAGGAAAGTAAGTGGGACCCAAATATGGGATTGGATGAAAAACTAAGCAGTTAGAGTTTTTCTATCAGTGGAGAGAGTCATTAAGAGAAATGACATTGTCAAAATGACTAGAGGTGTTATCTAAGAGCAAAAATGTATGAGTTCAGCCTGTTGACTGGAAACAGAAGTCTAACTGGCTTAGAGTTTCCATGTCTTCCCAGCTAGCTAGGCCCTACCCCCCTCATCTGAATCATGTTCTTTTGTAAGCCCATAGAGGCAGGGTTTTTCTCCCTTAAATAAGTGATAAAAGTGAGGACCCCCCACTCCATCAAGTATCTTAAAAACAGCTCAATAAAGACCAATGCAAGTGCTCATTCCACTCCTGGCCCAAGGAAAACATATGCTAATCCCCGCCCCCCCCCACCCCCACACACACACACCGCCCCGCCCTGCCAGCTCTGTTTCTATGGTAGGAGTTGCAGCCCAGAGTCTCCATGTGGGGATAAATGGAGAGTGCGCACAATACTTCACCATAGCCAGAAGTGTAAATCAGAAGTCTGGTCTGAGGATGATGGGCCTCTTGATAGCTTCCTGCAGATGGAGAGTCAGAGAACAAGGAGAACTGTGTTGTTCCTGGGGACTTGCAGATCTGGGAGCCTGGGCCTATTTAGGGCCGACTTGCTTATGGCAATTGGAGGGCAAGGTGGGGACGACATTTGAAACCTGCTTCTAGTCCAACAGTCATTTTTACCAGATAATGCCAGCCTTGGGAAGACAAATGCTGTGGCCTGAAGCACTGCCAATGTTTCCTCATACTGACTACCTTCACCATGTGGAAAATCCCCCCAGCCTTTATCCCATAATTTGTCTTTTTTCTTTTTGTCCTCTGGAGGGTAAAATATAGTTTCAACTGAAAGATTAAACAAAGACACCCTAAATGGAAGCACTCCTTATAGGTGGAAGCTTAAGCTTGTGATTAAAATGTCAGCAGCATCATCGGATGTCAGAGAAACTATCACCGTGGAACAAAGATGGGCCTAAAATCCAGAATAAGGAAAATCTTTAAAAAGAATTACCTACACCATGTATAAATTCATCTGTATTTTGTGCCAAAAGGAGAAGGTCAGAGGTAACATACCTTTCATGTATACTGTGCTCAAATGTAGTGTTTTTCAATGGGGATGCTATTGATAATTTGGCAGTTCTGTGTTATGCAGAATTTTCCCACATTGCTGGCCACCCAGCATGTCTGGCACCTCCTCCTAAGTGCCAGCAGCACTCCTCAGTCATTGTAAAACCAAAAATGTCCTGAGGCACACTGCTCTAGTGTTTCAGAGTGCAAGTGCATAGATTATTTTCTTTAATCAGCACAATGGTTCAGAATATTTGTACCATTTTTGTTCTTCAGATGATGAACTTAGACTCAAAATGGATTGCTAGCTTCTTCACATGCTTAGTGAAGGGTGCTGCTGGGCCTCAAACTTCAACAGGCTGACTCCTAATTCATGTTCCTTTTCAAAAATATTATGCTTCTCAAAAATATAATGCTAAGAAGTCTAACTGGCTTACAGGTTCCATGTCTTCCCAGATAGCTAGGCCCTCACCTCCTCATCTACATCTTGTTCTCCTGTAAGCCTATAGAGTCAGGGATTTTCTCCCCCTTAAACAAGTGATAGCATAACTTTGAACACCCCCCACTCCCTCAAGCATCTTCAAAATAGCTCATTAAGCCCCAAGGGTGGAGCGTTGGTGAGACCAATGCAAATGCTCATCTGGATCCTGGTCCAAAGACAACATGTGCTAATCCTCCTCAACTTACCTCCTGGGGTCCACCTCTGTGGTGGCAGTAGCAGCCCCAAATCTCCACCTGGGGATAAATGGACAGTATGCACAATGCTTCGCCATGGCCACAAGAGCAAATCAGGAGTCTGGTCTGTAGGTGATGGGCCTCTTCATAGCTTCATGGGCAGAGGGAGGCAGAGAGTTGTACTTGATTTCATTCATGGATAAAAACACGTAACTGAATTTTTGTTGTTATTTATATTCTAGCTGTCTTCTAGGAACACAGGTTTTATTAAACAGAGGACACTTTGTTCTGGCGAAGTCTTTGATAGAAGCTTAGAGGTAAGACCTAAGGAGAACTGGGCCAATTTGCCTGACAGAGTGATGGTCATGGAGCTCCCAAGGACAATAAGGAAGAGAGAAGGAGAGGACAGACAGCCAAGAGGACCTTGGGAGGCCTTGTACTATATGACATGATCCACCCACACTCTCATTCATGCATTTCAAACCTTCAGTACAAGATATTACTCATGAAATGCTCAGAGAATAAATTGTTTTGTATAAAATAGGAAAGGACTGAGCATTACACCTGGGTTCAGAGAAGCTGAAGCAGAGACACTACCTATGGGCCCAGGAGCCAGAGGCAGAAGGGACCATGAGAAGTAAGTCCCCTGAGAATTAGCAGGAATTGAGGGCAGGGCCTGGGATGTTCACAGATGTGGAATCAGTGGATTCACCCGGACATCTGAGACCATGGAAGTACTAGTTCATATCTGGGTCACAGGCAATTCAAATGAAGGCTCATGTACTGCTGAGCTCTGTAATATTTTCCAGGAATTGGAGTGAGGAAAACCGATTTATGTCAGGGATAAGCCAGTTTGAAATATTTGAAGTGACTGGTGATTTACTTTCCAACCTGATGAGGATGATAGAGGAATTCTCAGAATAGATTTAAAGCTGGTGAGTGAGGGGCATGATGTACACCCAGAAGTAAACACCTTGAAGCCATGTTCAGTCAGTGGCCCCAGAACTGTCACTTCCATAAGTGCAGAGAGGCTTATGGATGATCATTCTCTGTAACAAACATTGGATGGTTATGTAACTCCAGATTTCATGGAAATGACAAAATGACAGAAAATGACTGAATCCACATATGGAATGAGGACAAAATCTTAAGCACAATTATTATCTAGTTTAGTTGCTATAAACTGGGATTCTTCAAGATAAATATCAAGTTTGTTCACAATATGAACTTGGTGGAACCTGGCTTGGATGCCTTTGTACACACCTATCTATTCATGTTTCAAAATGGTCTGCTCTGGTTTGCTGCTTCCTTGTATTCAAGACTTAAGCACTGTTTAGAAAATGTTCTTTATTTTTGTGTGTGCACTAATCTTCACGTGGAAAAACAGGAGATGGTGCCGCCTGGGAGCTTGCGCAGTCCTGGAGCTGAGTCTCACTGAGACTTGTGCCTGAGTGCTGCCCCCTAGGGGTTTTCTGTTGCATTGCCCCACAGCCACAGACGGGATGCTCATCCATTCTAGGCCAAAGGATTCCTCCAAGGCTCCTGGTGTTTCAAGTGGTTCTGAGAGGAGAGTAAAAGAAAAACCATTACTGATGCCAAACTTCATGATGCTTCCACAGGCGGTCTCTTGATTCCTCCTCATGGCCCCAATTATCTTGTCCAGACTGTTGCCCTAAGGCAGGCATTAGCTTGACGTATTCCAGACAAAACCAGTTGGTTGACCCTTTTTCAAATAATAATAATAATAATAATAACAACAATAATAATGATGATAAATCAGGAGGGCCTTTTTTTCTTTGAAGATGGACTTGATAGGCATAAAATCTCAAAAGAAATCCTCCAGGCATGAATGTGGGGTCTCTCCCAGATCCCGGGGAAGAACTTGCCTGTCACAGCCAGCACAGAAGGAGAGGACACTCTGCCCAAAATTAACTCTTCCTTCAGTGACTCTGGGTTTTTACTGCAACCAGTTCAGAATCCAGTGTTTTACAAGAAAACGCCTTAGGAGGAGAACAGCTACTGCTCACTCAGGTTGACACTCAGGGTCCCAGAATTTAAAAGGGTTCATAAAGTATCCCAGAAGTCACACTAACAGAGTATTCAGGGACAAGTATAAGATCCTCCAAATAGTTTATTAATTAAGAGATATTTACAGAATGTAGCCAGAGACCCAAAATCCCAAGGGAAAAAAACCCCACAACCTTAAGCTAAACATCTTTAGCGAAACACTATATATTTGCAAGTGACTTTGTGTAAAATTTGAAGCATGAATTTGGAATTTGCATGGCATGGCAATCCACCCAAACTAGTCCTTATGGCAAATATAAAGTGTTCCTGGTAAATTTTAATAGTCTCCAACCATCAGAAGTGGGGGAGAGGGCTGGGTGTGGTGGCTCACACCTGTAATCCCAGCGCTTTGGGAGACCAAGGTGGTAGGATCGCTTGAGGCCAGGAGTTTAAGACAAGTCTGGGCAGCAAAGTGAGACCCTGTTTCTACAAAAAGATAAGAAACTTAGCCAGGCATGTTGACAAGTACCTGTAGTCCTAGCTACTCAGGAGGCAGGAGGCTCACTTGAGCTCAGGAGTAAGAGGTTACAGTGAACTGTGATCACACCATTGCACTCCAGTCTGGGTGACAGAGTGAGAACCTGTCTCTGAAAAAAAAAGCTGGGGAGAATGAGGGAAGCCTATATGTTTCCTCCTCCACAACCTAGCTACCAGGAGCCATACTATAGTGAAAAGACGTTTTAGAATAATCTGACAATATCCAGGCATTTATTCCCGAGAAGTGTCAAAACAAAAGTCTCAATCTTATGAAATATCTCCGCACTTAGTTTTGCTAAGCTTCATTTCAGCAGATGTTGTATGGCTTCTGAAAATGGCAGAAATAAATCAAGCTGTAATATGAAAGGCCTTAAAGGCAAGAATGGTGATTGGGTTTTCATCTCACTGAGTTAGCACATTAGCAGTCTCTGGCATTAACTTATCTGGTGTTAGAATCATTTTTCAAGGATCAGGCTTTCTAAAGAAAAACCCCTAGAGCCAGAGAGGCAGGATGTGCACAGATTATGTGCAGAGCCAGCATAGGTCTGTATGGAGTCATCTCTGTTACCTAAATATTCTGGTGGAAGGACACTAGAAAGCCTCTCTGTCCCCAGAATATATCCCTCAATACCCTGACATGGTTGCATGAGCTTCTACTGTTAAACATTTTATTTTTTGGATTTAAGGTAGTAACCTTCTAAGTCCTTTAAGCCTCAGCATTCTTTCTTTGAATAAAATTGTATTTAGTGGTCTCACAAATAAAACAGATAAAGGCAGAGATGCTGGAGCTGAAATAGGCGACCCATTGGATCAGCCAGCAGCTTCCCCTAAGCACAGCTACAGACCGCAAGGGCTCATGGGAACTCATTTTTACAACCATTGAATTAAGACAGAGTTTCCCAATTGTTGTGCACCAAAGGGTTACAGAAACTGGAAGATATTGATCCCTCCTATGAGAGTTGGCGTGCTGTGTGGGGTTGTGGGGTGGTCAAGCCTCCTGTGGCCTGTTGTCTCTCACTTTGATTTTGTCTCTGTGTGGTAAAATTATGACCCTATGATCCTTTTCTATGTGTGCCAGATATGAGAAAAGGTTGGGAGCCCTAGTTTAGGGCATTATCCTCTGATAGAGGTTATCACTCTCAGTTATTACTAGTTATTAACACCTCAGTATGAATTTTTCTCACAAATGTTTTCCTGTCAGTTCTCTATGGAAAGGAAATGTGTATCAGTTAGGTATTGCTTTGGGAGATGGTGGAAATACAGGTCGTAAACCAGCCCTCCCCAGAAGCAAGACCGAGTGGGAGGAGGTCCAAGGAGAAATCTGGATGACCTGAAGACAAAAGGTACTACACTCAGACCAGAGAAAATGGACTCTCAGGGAAGAATCCGCAGGTGACAGAAGCGGAGGCCACGCCCTTCCCCCTGCCGCACTCAGCCTGGCCTCCCAGATAGCAGCTCAGCCTTGTCAAGGTCACACACACAAATGCAGATCGTGTTTCCCAAAGAGATTTTTTGCAGTGTTAGCATTCATTTGGGAGACCCAGAGAAGTGGATCATTCACCTGGAAGAAGACAGACGAGTTTCGAAAGGGTCGATGAGTAATTCCAAGTGGGGACCCGTCAAGGCAGAAGACAGGCCCTGACAGTCTCTGACTGGAGAGACAAAGCTGTTTCCCACCTCCTCCCATCCAGCATCCTCTTCCTCTGTTTCTCAACTTCTTTTTCCCATCGTTCTGACTCACAAGTGTCAGCCACTGGAGCGCTCCCCATCTCCCAGCCCTTGGAGCTCTCATTGTGAGCGTTTTCTTCTCATCCCCGTCCACTTAGGGCTGGGCACAAGTCCAGACACGATCCACTTTTCCACAGGCACCCCCTGAGGTGCAGCTTCCTGGCAGGCACCTTCCACAGGCAAAAATGATTTGCCTCTGAGGACGGATGCGCCAGACGGACAAGCTGAGGTTTATGGTTCTCCACCAAGGGGTTTCACAAAGCCTTGCCAATTCTCCTTTTGCCATTGGCCAATTCCCTTTTACTGGCTCTCTCTGCCTGTCATCTGCTTTGTCAGCCAAATCCCTTTTCATTTTTCTCAGCTTCATCTTGGATCCAGGCCTAGTTAAGCCTGTCAAGAAGATTCCTGACATATGAAGTTTGATGTCTCCTCCACCACCATCCTAGAGGCATTGCCCGCTCTTTACCTCTGTGACGTGTTTCACACCACATGAATAATAACACATGTAATTATTTTCAAATGAGAATTTAAATCAAAAGATGTAATGAAGTGATAGAAATAGAACCCTTAGGAGAGAATTGGAGGGAGGAGGAAAAAACGTGGAAAAAAACTAAAATAGAGACTGGCCTTGTACAAAACTGAAAATTACACCAAAAATGGCTTAGCTGTTTTGGAATCAGGATGCCTGGATTCTTGTCTAAATCCACGCACCATTCAAATTCTTCTTGGGAATATTTTGGGCCTGTCCCAGACTTACTTGCCTTTTTTTTCTGTATTATGATGAGAAATCACTCCTCATTATTTCTCAGTACAATCTCTCAGTGTTCGCTAAATATAGCATGCCATTGCTTGCACACAACTTGCTGTATACACATCCCGTGGAATGGCGCTGGTGCCTTTTTGGATTTTTGTTTGTTTGTTTAGTCTAGCATCTATTGAGGCTTACTAGGTGTAAGCACTTTACACGCATTATCTCATTTAATATCCGTAACACCTCTATAATGTAGATATCATTATTATCTCCATTTGAGGATGATAACAGATGAAGAAACTGGAGCTGAGAAGGTTTAAGTCATTTGCTCAAGAATACTCAGTAACAGAAACAGAATTCTGATGAAGGTATGTCTGACCACAGAGCCCAAGCTCTGAGCCACTACATGACCACATTATCCTTCTTTCTTGAATGAGTTTAATGTTTAAGCTACTTTGCAGTTTGGAGATAGAAATTTCGGCCCTCCAGTTGGCTTCCAAACATACAACTCTCAAGCCCACTCCCATCCAAATTCGCAGGAAAACCAACCCCTCTCTTAGGGGTGCCTCTGGAGGCAGGGACTCTAATTCTTTCCCACTGTTGGACCACCAGGGGTTCCATGGAAGCCAGAGGCAGCAGAAGCCCAGAGGTTCTAAAGAGGTTCTCTCCTTGCATAGCCAGGAGCGCTTCCTGGAGGTGGTGTGGCTCGGGCTCTGCTTCTGGTCTGCTGTAACAGTTCTTTAGGAGAAAAGCAGAATGACCCCTCACCCCCACTCCCACTTTGGTGCCACTTTCAGTCAAGAGGGCTCCACACCAATACTGTCAGGACTCCCAGGGACACCATCTCAGATTCATTCACCCAGTCATGAAGTTACACTGCCCCTGAGAAGACAGTTCCTTTGCTGTTTTCTTTTCAGTTCTGCTGTTTCATTCTTCCTTCAGAGTGATTTCGTGTCAGGGGCTCCCCTGCCTTCCTTGTCCCTGGGTCGTGGCTGTGGTCACCCACCCACCCACCCTTGGCTCACTTCAGTGGATTTCAATAACTTTCAATCTCAGGGACAGGCTGTTGAGGTTTTAACTTGTTTCCTCACAGAAGATCCTCAGGGAGTCCTCAGTCAAATGTGTACACCACAGCCCTCAGAAAAGTTCAAGCAGTGCTTTCAAAAAACAACCCCCCCCCCCCACCAAAAAGAAAGCGAACAAAAAAACCCTCTACCTCCTTCTGTTACAGTCATAACTCAGCTCTCAGGAAAAGCCTAACAACTGCACCATTCCTTTGCTTCTGCCCTTAACTGTTAGGTTAATTTTGCCCCCACAAACACCTGCTATACTCGAAATTTGTGAGCCTCTTTATGGCTTTTAATACTCTACAGAGCCCAATACCTGGTGTTCACCAACTGGGACCCTGGAACAATCTCCCTCTCTCCATTTTTTTGCTGTTGATGGTTATTAGTGATATTGGGAGAAATGATGAGTTTATTATTTGTGAGGCTGTTTGGCTTCTCCAAAAAGGAGTTTTCAAAGGTAGGAGTCTGGGGGTTGTAATTATTTTATTCTCGACCTCCCTACAGCTTGCCTGCACCAAAACTCTAATCTGTAATATTATAATGTAGCTGAATTATATTTCCAACTATCCTATCCTCATTTGCATCCCCAAAGGATGCAGGGAGTGCAGACTGAACACTTACAATGAACCTAGGAAAGTCCAGAGGCTTTTTTTTTTTTTTGAGTTGGAGTCTTACTCTGTCCCCCAGACTGGAGCACAGTGGCATGCTCCCGGCCACCACAGCCTCGACCTGCTGGGCTCCGGTGATCTTTCCACCT
This sequence comes from Tarsius wallacei, assembly GCA_963574415.1. Taxonomy (NCBI): domain Eukaryota; kingdom Metazoa; phylum Chordata; class Mammalia; order Primates; family Tarsiidae; genus Tarsius; species Tarsius wallacei. The sequence continues at coordinate 15,854 of CAUYQG010197036.1, forward strand.
CAGCCTTCCAAGTAGCTGGAACTACAGGCGCGTGCTACCATGTCTGGCTAATTTTTTTTGATTTATTGTAGAGATGAGATCTCACCAAGTTGCCCAGGCAGGTCTCGAACCCGTGGGCTCAGGCAATCCACTCACCTCAGCCTCCCAAAGAGCTGGGATTACAGGCTAAGCCACCGAGCCCGGCGGTTCAGAGGCTTTAAAAGGAGCTGATAGCAGAGCATTGCTCTCCTTTTCTTTGGCCAGTTGGCCTCAGAAAGGGGCCTCCTGGCCTCCTGGCCCAGTGCTACTCCCTGCCTGGGCATGTAGGGCATCGTGCTAGGGAAGGGTTATGTGCTATTCCCTCTACCCTCTGTGTTCATCTTGGTTCTTACCATATCCTCCATGACAGGTTTTGCATTTCTAAGACTGGAATGTGTAAGGACATTCTTTCTTCTCTGCATACTGTATTTGAACTCCATAAGCTGTCCTGGGGCGGTACAGATCATAAGTTACCATTTCTTAAGTGACTTTTTTTTTGCCAGGTCCTTTACATACAATCAAAAACATTGCTGAGGATATTTTATTCCATTTCCTCATTAAGAAATTAAGGATGAGCTGGGCTCGGTGGCTCAGTCTGTAATCTCGCGCCTTGGGAGGCTGAGGTGAGTGGATTGCCTGAGCCCGCGGGTTCGAGACCCGCCTGGGCAACTTGGCGAGACCTCATTTCTACAATAAAAATCAAAAAAATTAGTCGAGCATGGTAGCGCGCGCCTGTAGTTCCAGCAACTCGGAAGGCTGAGGCGGAAGGATCGCCGGAGCCCAGCAGGTCGAGGCTGCAGTGGCCGGGAGCGGTCACTGCACTCCAGTCTGGGCGACAGAGTGAGACTCCAACTCAAAAAAAAAAAAAAAGAAATTAAGGATGAAAAAAAGGTGCCTAGTAAATAACTTACCTAGTAAATGGTGGACAGAAATTTGAATTTGAGTTTCATGATCTTTCCACTCCTTGATTCCCTCTAACGGATCATGGCCTGTGGCCTGGGTGATGGCCTTCCCATGGGGGAATTAGCTGAGGCCAAATTAGCATGTTTTTTCCATTTCACTATTCTTTTTACTAATCCAAAAGCATTTAAAAAGGTAAATCTAAGGATTATGTAGTATTATCATTGTTTCAATGGGAGATACTTTTAAAACAAAACTAAGCTCTTAACTTCTCAATGTCATCAACTCACTCATTTAATCTAAGTATGATTTTATCTTATACTTGAATAGAACCTGGATTTCTAACTTGCTCTCAAATCTTTGGTTTGGCACCTCCTCCAGTTTGTGTATAGCAAAGTATTCTGCAGTATCAATATCTATCACCCTGTTGACATCTCTCTAGCTAGTCTCCTATTTTGGCTGCATGCACAGACTATGGAACCAGGCTGTGGGTTCAAAGCCCAACTCTGAAACCTACTGAGGGTGAATTACCTCGCAAGATTATCGTAAGGATTAAATGGGTTTCTAGATTCAAAGCATTTAGAACAGGGAGACCTCAGTGAATTTTAGCTAACATTAGTAATGTCTTCAACTCTCCTAGAAAATGAAACTTGCCTCTGACTGCCTTTTGATACTGCTGCTCAGCTGCAAGTAGATGACACCTATGTGTCAACTGCTTGAGGTAGCTATGACAGATTTAGAACAGTTGAATAGCTCTGTCTTTGGACTGAGGGCAGAATTAGTGTAGATAATAGCCAGGTATTACTTAGCGATGTAATGAGATAGAACTCAAGGGAGAATGATACCCTTTTGACTCATCTCTGATTTTATAATAAAAGTTATCATATTGTTATGATTTTAAAAAAGAACCAAAGTACTGCGTTTCTAGAGAAAGGAAACATTCCTAATTTCAGCAGCATGATTCCAAATGTGAAGAGAAAACTGCATTTTATATAGGATGAAATAAATAAAAATATTAGCAGTGGAAATCTTTGGATATTGAACTACTATAGATAAACATTTTTAGTTGTTTTGGTACTTTTTCATAATTTCCAAAATAGTTAATGGATATACTTTACCTTTACAATTTTATAAAAAATGAAGTTACAGGAATTGGATTAATTGACATCCAAAGTTATGTCCAGCTTTTCTAGTCTTCTGCCAACATTTCTTTTGATGACAGGATGGTGTTTTTCCACCACTTTTTTTCTGTATACATCAAAGGGCTTGTCAAATTCAGTGTTTGTCTTGCTAAATCTAATTTCAGAAGTAAAAATGTGTTATCTTTTGATACTGTGCTCCAATCTATTGAACAGACATTTATGCCTTTGGCTGAGATGGAAGTAGAAGAAATTGGACAAATTCTAGGGAAAAGAGTTTTTTTTTTTTTTTTTGAGTTGGCGTCTCACTCCGTCGCCCAGACTGGAGTGCAGTGGCCGCTTCCGGCCATCGCAGCCTCGACCTGCTGGGCTCCGGCGATCCTTCCACCTCAGCCTTCCGAGTAGCTGGAACTACAGGCATGTGCTACCATGCCCGGCTAATTTTTTTGATTTATTGTAGAGATGAGGTTTTGCCTGCCCAGGCGGGTCTCGAACCTGCGGGCTCAGGCAATCCACTCACCTCAGCCTCCCAAGGCACGGGATTACAGGTTGAGCCACCGAGCCCGGCTGGGAAAAG